>JAWPHD010007827.1:0-123176 GCA_037043455.1 Cyrtodaria siliqua | reverse complement strand
ACTTAGTTAAGTATTTTCTTAAGTATTTAAGTAAAACATAAAGGAATTGTTGGTGAAATCGGCGCCAGGTAACACTATTTAAATATATTTAAAGTCACTAAACTGCCAAATTTTACAACAAAACTTATACGAAGTTTAAACCCATGTGGTTATACAATCATGCATTTGTGTATATTAACCCTTAACCTGCTACATATATATAATGGACTGTTCTTTCTTTGAATTAAGACCATTCCATTTATGTGACAAAGGGGTGTTTTGGGGGAAATGACTGATCAGTAGCCAGACATTGTAAACCCTGATCCTGAGTTACTCGCAGGCTGATCTGTGTTATCATTGGACGCAAATGCTATTATAGTCGTGCTTAGTGGGTTAGGGATTAAATACATAAAGGATATTTGTTGTTTTGGAGTGAATAACATATTTTATTTCATCTCGAAGTGAGAAAACTTTTTATTTTCACGAATGCGAAGCATGAGTGAAAATATAAAAGTTTTCTAATTTCGAGATGAAATAAAATATGTTATTCACAACAAAACAACAAATTTTCTTTTTATTTTATGATTTTACAAACAATTATTTAAGCAATTTTAGTAACTACACCGTTTACATTCCTGGCTACGCGCTCAGTTCACGATGACGTAATGAAACGTTACATGACGTCACTTTTTTTGAACCCGTTAACGTCATAGAAAGAAAGTAATTAAATAAACAGTGGATTTAACAGTATAACAGTTGGAATATCTTGTGAGTCGTGTTACTGTGCATTTGTGTCGGTTGTACATTAAAAAAGTAATCCCGGCAGCTACTGTGGAAATAAAACTCTATATTCCACAGTGTGGAATAACACTTTTATTTCAGTGATAAAATACAGTATTTCATTGCTTATCATAAAATAAATAAATTTAGTTGTATACCTACATGTAGTTGAATATGGTCAAATGTCAAAATGAATTCATTTCAAAATGGCAGAAAAGGAAAACAATAGCAAAAGAGATTTTCAGACACTTATAAAAACATTACAAATTATAATCGCATGTTATTCTTATGTAAACATCATCCATGGTTGGTTTGCATATGATGCGAAGTTTTTGAAAAACTTTCATTATTTGGCAGATTTGTGACTTTACAGTTTTTGTTATAGACAATCCCAAATAACCCGACATGTTTGCATCTATATTTTGTTGTGTATGTCTGCCAGTGGCTGTCATGTTTCAATGTAATCGTTTCCATATGCTTAAAGGCTGAGATGGCTCATTAAAACATCAAATAAAACACATCACAAAGTCTTCATAAGTTTTATAAATATAACTTAAATTAATTGAATAGAACAAGAACTAGTTCACATAAGTTCATACAGTATGTGATTTTTTGTTGAATATCTGACCAAATCTTCATTGTGAAGAATAAAAAAATGAAAATTAGAGTACATTGTTTGGCTTAACCTTAACTCACTACATATATATAATGGACTGTTCTTTCTTTGAATTAAGACCATTACATTTATGTTAAAAGTTGTGTTTTGGGGAAAATGACTGATCAGCAGCTGGACATTGTAAACCCTGATCAACCTGCGAGTTACTTGCAGGTAACTCGCAGGCTGATCTGGGTTTACAATGGACGCAAAGACTATTATAGTCGTGCTTAATGGGTTAAGGGTTAAATTTTGTATGTAAAAAAGCGGAGAATGGTCTTGTACATGTATGTACAGATAAATCCTGTGTTGAATATGGGTTAGAACAACAGTTTGTAATTTAGGCTATATATTTAATCTGATAAGAAAGCCTGGTTCCTAGATGTCATTTTAATAATCCTGTGCTTTTCTTGCATCTTCTTTTCATGTTACCAGCTTTAATACCAACTTTAATAAATATAAAATACTAATTTGCCAGTCCTTTTTAGCTCTACTGGCCAAGGGCCAGCAGAGCTTATGGGATGGTGTGTTGTCCGTCTTCCGTCGTCCGTCGGCCGTCGTCCGTCCGTTAACTTTTGCTTGTGTACACTCTAGAGGCCACATTTCTGATGCAATCATCATGAAACTTTGTCAGAATGAAATCTCGGTCAAGTTCGAAAATGGGTCATGTGGGGTCAAAAACTAGGTCACTAGGTCAAATATTGGAAAAACCTTGTGTACACTCTAAAGGCCATATTTTTGACCCGAGCTTGATGCAACTTTGTCAGAATGTTTATCTTAATTGTTCGTCTCAATGAAATCTCTGTCAAGTTCGAAAATGGGTCATGTGGGGTCAAAAACTAGGACACTAGGTCAAATATTGGAAAAATCTTGTGTACACTCTAGAGGCCATGTTTTTGACCCGAGCTTGATGCAACTATGTCAGAATGTTTGTCTTAATTATATCTTGGTCAAGTTTGATAATGGGTCACAGGGGGTTAAAAACTAGGTCACTAGGTCAAATACTTGAAAAACCTTGTGTACACTCTAGAAGCCGTATTTCTGACCCAATATTGATGAAACTTTGTCAAAATGTTTGTCTTAATTATATCTTGGTCAAGTTCAAAAATGGGTCACATGATGTTAAAAACTTGGTCACTAGGTCAAACTTTGGAAAAACCGTGTGTACACTCTAGAGGCCATATTTTTGACCCGATCTTGATGAAACTTTGTCAGAATGTTTGTCTCAATGAAATCTCGGTCAAGTTCAAAAATGGGTCATGTGGGGTCAAAAACTAGGTCACTAGGTCAAATACTTGAAAAAACTTGTGTACACTCTAGAGGTCATATTTGTTACCCAATCTTGATGAAATTTTGTCAAATTGTTTATCTTAATTATATCTTGATCAAGTTCGGAAATGGTACACATGAAGTTAAAAACTAGGTCACTAGGTCAAATATTGGAAAAACCTTGTGTACACTCTTTGTCAAAATGTTTGTCTTAATTATATCTTGGTCAAGTTCAAAAATGGGTAACATGGTGTTAAAAACTAGGTCACTAGGTCAAACTTTGGAAAAACCGTGTGTACACTCTAGAGGCCATATTTTTGACCCGATCTTGATGCAATTTTGTCAGAATATTTGTCTCAATTATAGCTTGCTAAAGTTCGAAAATGGGTCACACAGGGTCAAAAACTAATTCACTAGTACACTCTAGAGGCCATATTTCTGACCCGATCTTGATGAAACTTTGTCGAAATGTTGTCTTAATTATATTTTGGTCAAGTTCGAAAATGGGTCCCATGGGGTCAAAAACTAGGTCACTAGGTCAAATACTTGAAAAACCTTGTGTACACTCTAGACACCATGTAGTACGACTCGATTCATCAATGGTATAACAGCCAGTAGAGCGTTCACAGGCCCTCTTGGGCCTCTTGTTCAGTCTTGGCATGGCTTTGTCAAGCAATCTGTGTTCTCCAGGCCTCAGATAAGCTTGTCTTACAAGTTACACAGGCCCTGACATGCATCGCTATGCACTAAGCTAAGCGACTATGCTAAGTTAAAGTGTTATTATACGGCCAAAGTCGGGCTCTTGTGCAATGATACGCCCACTGTCCGTCTCTGCAAGAGGCTAAAACTCATCCAGAAAGATGTCCTCTTCAGTTTGTAATTGTTTGACATGGTCATTCGAATTGAATATTAGCCTCTGTGACCTTTTTGTGTCGGTTCGTGCCATAAAACCATGTGCACATTCATCTCAACTGTATTATTTGATATTTTCAGGCAGTGAGGATATGTCTTATTGTAAGTGAACAAATACAAGGTTTACCCACCCCCTGTATAATCTTGGTTTTTGGCTATTTATTTTGCATATTGTAACAAAGCATGCCATGTTTATGAACAGAGAGGTTTCAATTTGTCCTAGACATACATATTGTTTATGGTCTACCGGTAGTCCGGTACCATTAAAACTTTTTCCTTTATAACTTTCTAAATAGGTGCAGGTTGGGCCAAAAATAAAATTATGTTTGTTTCCCCTTCCCGACCCATGCAAAAAAGGGTTGGGTAGGTAGGTAGGTAAAATATTTTTTTTATTTCATTTCTTTTATTTGAGATCAAAACTGGAATACATGCTACCTATAAGACACATTTAAGACAAAAAAAAAAAAAAATATATTTTCGCCAATGTCGAAAAAATAATTCGGGTCGCGGCAATTTCGGTGGGTCGGTCGGGAAGGGGACACAAACATAATTTTATTTTTGGCCTTGTCTTTTCTCAAATCAAAGTCATTTTGACATTTTCTTCGCTTCTATAGTCTTTCTAGGCCAGTCTTTAACCATCTCATGTAGCCTCAACTCAGAGCTCTTTCATGACTTCCCCTTTTGTTAGTCATCCTGCTGTATTTATTTACCCTGCTTTTATTATTCACTATGCGTTGATATGTTCACTCTACTAAAGTTAGTCAACCTGCATGAGTTAGTCCACCTGCTTGATTTAATTAGTCACCCTGCTTTATTTATTAGTCACCCTGTTTTATTTATTATTCACCCTGTTTTATTTTATACTATTTTATATTTTATTCCATTGGCACATTTTCAGGTCTCAAAGGATTAACCGGTAAGTAATCCTGCAATATTTACATTATGTTTCTTGACAAACTGCAGCAGTTCCTCAATAAAACCGTGCATCATTGTCGCCGTACTTATACGTGCTACTAGTAATAGTACCAGTCAAGATCAGTGTACATTTGTAATGAAGGTTTGTTGAGTAAGTTGGAGCTTGTTTCAAAAAAATAATTTGTGTTTGTTAAAATGAAACATACTGTCGCCAACCAGCAAATTTATGTAACATTTGATAAGAAAATTAAATAGATAATTCTTATAAATCATATAGTGTAGGTACATACTATAAAATTGGGAATACATGTAGTTGGAAAATATTGTAAAACTTACACACAAGTAAAACTTCTTACAATATGCTAAGACAATTTGTTGCCAAAGTGTATGAAACATGCACTACCATAACATGAGAGTATCATAGACTACATAGCTTTAATGAAACATAAACATTGATATGTTCATGATGATGCAAGTGCACTATTATCATTTGAGCTTTAAGTTAACGCAGTTGAACATTTTCATAAAACAATCAGATAGGATAAAAACTGTAAATGTGACTGTCGCTGTTGCTGTGTTCCATGCTTATTCAGAAACTAATGACTTCGTAAAACCTGTTTTGCTACGCTAATCATAGACATAAGTAGTTGATTTACAATGATTGATCTTTTTTTATATATTAAAACCTTTTGCTTGTCTTATATATGTGTTCTTCCATTTGTTTTATTAACCAATTACCTAGAAGAGAAAGAAACTGGTTTGTACAGTTTTGAAATGTTTGTGTATTTGTTGTTCTAAATTGTTTCAGTTAATTTTGATATGTTCCAAATATGTGTTTTGTTATTTGTTCTTATGTACATTCTTTGAATAATATTCACATTGGTCTAGTGTTGGGGTCACACAACATACAGAATCAAAATAATATGTATCATTCTCTTAGTGTTTGTTTTTAAAAAAAAATTCTTAAAGGGGTTAATGCACAATTTTCAAACAACATTTATTTAAAAGGACTCTAAAAAAACTCGGAAAAAATCTGAAAGAATTATCAAAATACCATAAAAAATAAAGAAGATGTGACCTATTGAAAATTCGCAAAAAAAAACATAAAAAGAGCCGGCCATCTTTGAACGATGATGTCATCACACCTTTTAACCTCATATGGCATATCAACAAAATAACTTTTAAAGCAAAGAAAAATCACTGCAAATTGATTAAAAATAAATATACAAAGAAATATCTGTACATAGTATGCTTATTTTTCATTTATTTTTCATTTGCAGTGATATTCTTCGCTTGAAAATGTATTTTTATCCAAATTATTCAGAGCCCCTTTAAATAAATCTTGTTTGAAAACAGTGCCTCAACCCCTTTTACACAGTTGAAATGTTAAGTAGTTTATACAGAAAAAATAACATACTATATTCAGCGACTTGCTTTATGAAAACCGTCGTAGTTAAGTTGAAACAACAATCAATTTGGTGTATCTCATATAGTGTACCTTAAGTTAAAATATAGATATCTCTTTAAATTTAAATTCAGTTTTTGGAAAATTTAAAACGCTATTTGGTTCGACTTATTGAGAAAAGAGAAACACTCTTTGATAGTGCTTCTTATTAAAGGTAATGTAAGTGACGCAACCAAACTATCTATATTATTGAGAGTTTTAAAAATTGGTGAAAGAATTATCAAAATCGGATAATAAACAAAGGAGAAATGACCATTTGAAGGTGTTTCTAAAACAGAAATGGGAGTGCCATTTTGAGAAATATCATGTCATAGTTGTAAATTACCATAATTATATGGTAAATATCATTTAAAGCAAAGACAACAACTGCAAATGAATGCAAATTCCTTTACTGGCCATATAATGCATTATGACACTTTATTATATTTATTGTTCATACCTTTTCTGTGATGTTTCCCCTATAAATCAATTACTATACATATTCATAAATATTCAATGTATGGTAATTTAGAACTGTGATGTCATAGTTCTCAAAATCTGTTTCAAAAGAACCTTCAGCATGTTCAAATAAGCATATCTCTTTGTTTATTATCCGACTTTGATTCTTTCACCATCGACCAAGTTTGGCTGTCACGTGCCTACATTACTGTTAACTACAATATTTTTTTCATGGTCTGCATAGATCCAATTTGGTTTCACTCGACAGTTTGGGTCTTTGTCGAAGACCTTTATCAGACTGTGAACTTTGACATGAATGATGTCACAGGTGCTGTTTGCCACTGGATTGGTTCCTGATTGGTTCCCATTGGCAAACAATAGTCTGTGGATGGGGCTGAGGGTATAAGCCATACGGTCCGTATTTAAGACCGGTTTCTTCTGCCTAATCACAATATATATTAATATACAATAACATAATTTGTAAAAGGTCTTGAATGGAAAACATCGGTTACAGTTTCTAACTGTTAAATACGTCATTGTCGAGCCCGTTTACAGATCTCAACTTAGCGATCACAGGATTTTCACCAAACTCTGCCAGAATGTTCCTTATATACATCTAACATCACGCGCAAAATTTCGGGTTGCTATGACCTATTTTGGATTAAGTTGAATACTAAATACAGATAAGGAATGAATATCTCATGTGATTGACATAGGACCTGACATGCAGGTCATGGCTTTCTAGTTTTAATATAGGCAGTAATAAATCTAACTGTTAAATACATAATTTTACTGTAGATGGTTTCTCCTCAGTAGGTGGGTATACAGAACAGGCACTTCATTAAAGGCACTATTCTGTTATTTAAGTTCTGGGCTTAGGATGAGATTTCACTTGCGGTTCACATAGTTTGTTGAGTTGCCTCCGTAGCATGGCAGACATTGGGGGATCACTTTGTCCGTCATCGTCGTTGTCCGTCCGTCCATCACATTTTTACCTGCACCCAAAGCTTGGCCATAACTTGAAAAGTATTTGACACTATGATCATGAAACTAAATTCACACACATCTTCATATTAGCCCAAGTAATGTCCAACATCTCTGACTTCCATTTTGACAGAGTTATGCCCCCTTTCATAAAAACTTTAACCTGCAACCCAACCAAGCTCATAACTGGCCATAACTTAAGAAGTATTTGACCTATGTTGAAATAAGCACACGGCAGGTGACACAAGTGTTCCGTGGAACACCCTTCTATTGATATAAAGAAGAAGTTTTGGGTATATCACCATATCTCACACATGGTACAAGGACAGCAAAACAAATATTTGAGTCAGCAATTGCACATGTTAAAAGGACACACCACAACCCTGATTTTAAAAATATAATTGTGGCATCCTTTTAGTTTTAAGCTCTACTGGCCAAAGGCCAGCAGAGCTTATGGGATGCCGAGTTGTCCGTCGTCCATCCGTCATTCGTCATCTGTCGTCCGTTGTCCGTCCGTCGTTAACTTTTGTCTTGTGAACACTCTAGGGCCTTCATTTTTCATCCGATCTTTAACAGGTTGTTAATATCAATGAAAGCTCGGACAAGTTCGAAAACCAGCCAAATTGGATCATTAACACCAGAGTTATGGCCCTTGTTTTTTCTGAAAATTGCTATTTTCTGCCTTGTGAACGCTCTAGCACCTTCATTTATTATTTGATCATTACCAAACTTGCACAGATTGTTAATACTAATTATAGCTTGGACAAGTTCAAAAATAAGCTGAATTGGGTCAGTAACACCAGAGTTATGGCCCTTGTTTTTTCTGAAAAATGGCATTTTCTGCCTTGTGAACACTCTAGAACCTTCATTTATTATTTGATTTTTATAAAACTTGCACAGATTTAATATCAATATCAATGAAAGCTCGAACAAGTTCGAAAACCAGCTAAATCTGATCAGTAACACCGGAGTTATGGCCCTTGTTTTTTCTGAAAAATGCTATTTTCTGCCTTGTGAACACTCTAGGGCCTTCAGTATTAATCGAATCTTTACTTAACTTTGCCAATGTCTTTATATCAATGAAAGCTCGAACAAGTTCGAAAACCGGCAAGATCGAAATAATTTTCAACGGAGTTATGGCCCTTGTTTTGCTGAAAAATGCCATATTAAGCCTTGTGAACACTCTATCACCGTCATTTATTATTCGATCTTTACCAAACTTGCACAGATTTTAATATCAATGAAAGCTCGGACAAGTTCGAAAACCAGCTAGATCGGACCATTAACAGCGGACTTATTGCCCTTGATTTAGTTAAAAATGCTATATTTTGCCTCGTTAAGACTTTATTTTTTATCCGATCTTTACCAAACTTTATTAGATTGTTAATGTCAATAAAAGCTCGGTCAAGTTCGAAAACCAGACAGATCGGACCAGTAACAGTGGAGTTATGGCCCTTGATTTTGTTAAAAATACTATAATTTGCCTAGTCTTACGATAGGGCCTTCATTTTGCATCTGATCTTTGCCAAACTTTACCAGATTTTATGACTCTTTTTTTTTATATTACAATTTTTTTTTTTTTTAATTTTTTTTTTTTAATTGTTTTGTTTGTTTTTTGGGTTTTTAGCTTGACTGATCAGAGATCAGCAGAGCTTATGCCGTGATTCGGCGTCCGTCCGTCCTTCTGTCCATCCGTCTGTCTGTCCGTAACTTTTTTTGTAGCGACTACTCCTCTGAAACTACTGAATGGATTTTCATGAAACTTTACAGAAATGTTGCCCATGAAGTCTAGTTGATCTTAGCAAAAATTCATGTTGATGTGAAATCCAAGATGGCCGCCAAATCTAAAAATAGGTTTTTAAAAAACTAGTTTGTAGCGACTACTTCTTGAAAACTATAAGTGATGTTGATATGGGACTTTTTCTAAAATGATCAGCATGACATGATGTTGGTCCTTGTTGAAAATCGTTTTGATTCGACGTTAAACATGGCTGCCATCTTTGTTTACATAGAGTTATATAGTAAAAACTAGTAATGGCTGCCATCTTTGTTTACATAGAGTTATATAGTAAAAACTTGTAGCGACTACTCCTCTGAAACTAATTGGCGGATTTTCATGAAACTTTACAGGAATGTTGCTCTTAATGTCTAATTGATCCTAGCAAAATTTTAGGTCGTCCAGAAATTCAAGATGGCCGCCATAGCTAAAAATAGATTTTTAAAAAATAAGTTTGTAGTGACTACTTCTTGAAAACTATAAGTGATATTGATATGGGACTTTTTCTAAAATGATCAGCATGACATGATGGTTATCCGAGTCGAACATTATTTTGATTCAACGTTAAACATGGCTGCCAGTGGCCATCTTTGTTTACATAGAGTTATATAATGAAAACTTGTAGCGAATACTCCTCTGAAACTACTTGACAGATTTTCATGAAACTTCACAAGAATGTTGCTCTTGATGTCTTATTGATCCTAGCAAAATTTCAGGTCGGTCGGAAATTCAAGATGGCCACCATGGCTAAAAATAGATTTTCAAAATACAAGTTTGTAGCAACTACTTCTTGAAAACTATAAGTGATATTGATATGGGACTTTTCTAAAATGATCAGCATGACATGATGTTGGTCCTTGTCAAAAATCGTTTGCATTCGATGTTAAACATGGCTGTCAGCGGCCATCTTTGTTTACATAGAGTTATATAATGAAAACTTGTAGCGACTACTCCTCTGAAACTACTTGACGGATTTTCATAAAACTTCACAGGAATGTTGCTCTTGATGTCTAATTGATCCTAGCAAAATTTCAGGTCGGCCGGAAATTCAAAAAAATTCAAAAAAATTCAAAAAAATCAATCAGTAGAGCTTCAAGGTCATTAACCTCTTGTTTTATGTTTGTTTTTTTATGTTTTTTTTTAAAAAACAAAATTATAATTTTTTTTTTCATTTTTGCTTTTTCTTTTTTTTTAGCTCTATGTTGGACCAGTCGGACTAGAAACAGAGGAGTTATGGCTCTTGATTTAGTTAAAAATGCTATATTTTGCCTCGTTAATCTGGTAGGGCCTTCATTTTTCATCTGATCTTTACCAAACTTTACCAGATTCTTCAGTTATGGCCCTTGATTTAGTTGATAAGCTGTATTTTGCCCAAAACTTTCAAAAAAACGTAAATGGCAGTCTCTTGCTTCATTGATGTTATAAGAGCCATGTTAGCCAGTAGAGCGTCCACAGACCCTCTTGGACTTCTTGTTCTTTATAAATTCGTGTAATAATAAAAACCCACAATGTTTTTGGACAGAATTATGGGAGTAGGTCACTTTGCAGTGAAAATTTATTGGGACATAATCATTATTTGTTTAAATAATTTATTTGATCTTTAAAAATTGCAAAACAGTGGTCTTATTCTGGAAAAAAAAATTAAGAACTATGAACATATAGTGGAAGTTATTGAAACGATTTGGGACCTTTGCCAGATGCATGAATTTTTTTCTTACTTGGTTCTGCATTATAGAAAGGGGGTCACAGAAAGTACAATAATTGATATTTATGATGATTCCACTGAATTAAATAACAAAATCTTTTTAAGAGTTTAGGACAAGATGCGGAGTATTACATGGTCTCGCCTTAGTTCCATTAAGCGATGGGAAAGCTTATATGAGCTGGATTTTATAATGGATATTTCAGAAATAAAACACGTTTAAAAACATTTTTACTGACAAAATGCGATAACCCGTTTAAAATTACCTGTTAAATGTTTAAATTTTACAATATGCAAACTTTTTATTCCAAAATATAAATGTTAATTTCATACCCCAGCCGAGCCCGTTTTCTTATCTTGGAGGAGGGGTTGGATGGGGTATGAAAGTTAATACTCCGGAATGGTGTACTTGTTGATTTGGTTAAAGCAAAAACTGCATATAAATAATGGCTTTTCACTGTTGCACTGGGCTGTTAATGGAGGCAATTAACCCTGGAGTGTTTTGCACTGTTTATAATAAGAGAATATAATACGGCTAGGGTTTTTGGTTTTTTTATCTCAGATTTTTTTCTGGAAAAAAGTTCCACAGGAGGAGGGAGAAAAAAGTCTGAAACTTTATAAGAGTGTATCTTGTAAAGGTGTTATATACACTGTAAAACTTTTAAATTGACTAGAATAAAGCAATATTAAAAATATGATTTTCTGTAAAGAAAGCAAAGTGACAAGTATGTACAGTAACATATTCATGTGATCAAATTTATCATAAAAGCGCTTGCTTTCTTATCAGGGTGTATGGCACCAAGAGCTAAAATGACACGATCGTGTGGTTGTTTATAGAGCAGGACCACCAGTAATTTTTAACCAATTTTTGTTTTTGAAAACAACTTTTAAGTTTTTTTCCTTTTCTTTTTCTTTTTGTTTCTACAGAATCTGAGAACTGAAAAATAAAAAACTCAGGCCTAAGGGAGTTTTTCTATGTTAATTTGTATTATGGGAGAATCAGTGAGTGGGGTTGATACACCATTTTTAGTTTTTCAAGGGACACATGGCAATATTGCCTTACACATAGTGTCCTGCTAGTTTTTCACTGGCACTGAATATAAATAATCAAATCATATTTGATCATTTCTAAACTGTTGCAAAAGAAATGCAAATTACTAATTATTGAGTATAACATGCCATTTATTGTAAAATAACTGAGAAACTAATAATTTCTAGCCATTAAGTAAAAATGACATTGAATATATGAACTATATGGTATGGATTATTAATGCTGGATAAATACTTCAAGATTGCTCTTTGTCCCTTTAAGCACACCGAGTTTATACGAATAAAGGTTTTGACTTGTTACACTGTTTAAAAAAGGTGGTAGTAAAGGTTACCATGGTTACACAATTACAGCAGTGTGGTGATCAGGGAAATCATGGGTGTTTGTAGTGACCACCATATTGAGTTAACTTGCATCTTTTTATTGTTTTGTTGAAAACATTTAAAAATGATTCTTTGCAGTTTGTAATAAGAGGTGTATATATTTCTCCTGAATCTGTTAAGTCATTATAGGGTTGTATAGTCTGTACTTTTAATTTGAGACCTTTTAATGTTTGCAAGTGTTGTATAACGGTGACGGATAGTGAAGCCGTTCAACTACATTTAAGACCGTTAAATGGTCGATATACTGTCTTCAAAATTATGCGGTCCCGCCTTAATTCCATTTAGCGATGGGAAATCTGATATTAGCAGGACATTATGACGGATATTTCGACAATAAAACACGTTTAAAAACATTTTTACTGAAAAAGATGAGATAACCTGGTTAAATTACCTATTAAATGTTTTAGTTGTATAGTTTGCAAGTTGTTTTTTTAAGCCGAAATTAAGGTTTTATTTCAAACCCCAGCCAACCCCGTTTTCGCTTCTTTGAGAAGGGGTTGGATAGGGTATGAAGGTTAATACTCGGACCACGTAATGGTTTAACCCTATTCTAACTCACTTTAAGCAGGGAATGCATCTAAAGCTGTTTGATTGGTTCAAATCAATAGTAAAAAATTTCATGCGAATCTCGAGCTTGATTTATTTGACGCCAGTTTGTTTACACATTATCACGACGCCGTTCAATTAAATGTTACGTTTGTCTGTCATCCAGTCAGAATGAGTGCTATATCTGTTATTAAATTTGCGACAGTATGTACATATTTGTCTGTTGCAAATGTAAATGACAAGCAGCCAATCAGAATGGAGGACATTGCTGAAGTGCGTTAGAATATGCAGTATGTATGCATGTATATATAAAATTATATACAATTTATATCCTACAGAAGCGTAGTTAGGCCCAAATGACGGCATAGGCCCGATAGTTAACGTATCTTGGAGGGGGTGGGAGTGGGTGGGGGGGGAGGTCGTTGTCCAGAGGCTTGCCTGCCCGGAATTTTTATTTTGATGTTAGAATGCATTAGCTGCGTTCTGACGTATATTTCAGATTTATAGAAAGGTAAAGATAAGTAAACAAACGTTTCTGAGAATACAACCCACCCTCACTCATTTTTATTGCTTTTTTTTTTTACTTTTTGGTTTCATTTCTGAAAATTACGCATTGACCCAGGCCTACCGTGCTTCCACAGAGCTAGGCCAATGTCATCATTAACATAGTCTAGTTCTACAGAAGAAATAAACAAGTATGACAAATTCTAAATCACTGTCCATTGAAACATGATATTTTCACAACGATCTGACTAAAAGTAAATCTTGAAACTGAAAGTAAATCATGACGTACATGTTATGATGTCAAACTTAAACTGGATTTCCCCGATAACGTCATCGCTGTCATTAAGCCCGGTTTGCCTGGAGAACGGCTCATATGTATTACATTAGATCAACCTAAACTATCCCTGGTTTTGTATCGTATACTATGGTCAATTTTTTTTAGTTTTTAACGACAGCTCAGAGACATATTGGTGTCTTGGGAGCAGCCATATTTATATAAATATTGAATATAATGCCATAACGGATCTGCTATAACTTGGTTGTCTGGGGAATGCTGTTGTTGATATCGTCTGTTATTATATAACTTATTGAGGGGAAGACAGTTTTACTAAAAATAGCATAAATAAACTGTGACAATCATAGAACCAGTCTAGGAATAAATTGACTATTGACTGGTACACTATCTAGTCACCATTTGATCATTCTTTGGAAATGGGTAAAATTGTTGCTGTTTTTGTCCATTTTTAGCTTGACTATTCGAAGAATAAGAGAGCTTATGTAATTACCCCCACGTCGGCGTCGCACATCAAGTTTGCGTGTAAGCTGTGTTTACAAGTCGATGTCTCTTGCATTTCTTATCCTAGCACAACCAGATTTGGCCATGGGCTTCCTTATAGCATTGTCTTAAGGGTTGTTTAAGTAATTTTGGTTCCCGTAACCCCTGGGCTCCCATGGTACCCAAATTCTGATAACCCTTAAAATGTGTAGCTATTTTATGCCTCCCATCTCCCCACACACCCACCCGCATTTTGTTTTTACCTACTTACCTATTTCTTGTTGTTTTGGTTTATAAATTCTACACCTATAGCTAAGCTTTTGGAAAAAATGTTTTTGTATTGGTTGTTTTTACACCACTGATTTGAAGCATGTAGAATTGTTTAATACCTGATAGTCTATAATGTTAATAGTTTGATAATCACTAAATGCTTTTGCCTTGATACAGCGTTTTTTACATATGTTGTTTTGTTTTATGAAATCTACACCTATATCAATGATGCACTCCGCCCCCCACCTCACCCCCCACTCCATCATTCCTCACCCCATCATCACCACCACCTAAATGTATTTTTTTTAATCCATTGATCAGTATGTTTCACCCCTACCCCACAACCATCCCACCACCCTATCATGACCACCACCTGAATGTTTTTTTTGTTTTTTTTTACATAATATTATGTTTATCAATTCTACACCTATATCAGTGATGCTCCCCCTCCCCCCCCCCCCCCCCCCCCCCCCCCCCCCCCCCCCATTATCTTATCTTCCATTATTTGGATATTAAAATTTTACCCCTCTCCGCCCTCCCTCCACTCCCCCACCCTCCCCATTATCTTATCTTCCATTATTTGGATATTAAAATTTTAATTTGAACGCAATCATTTACATGTAAAACAATTTAGATTAAATTCAAATGCACAGATGAAATATCAATAAAAAAACTGAAATGAGGCCACAATAAAAATGATAGATTATCATCCCCTCCCTCCCGAGTTGCCTTTTTTTTACCACAAATTTCTTTAAAATGACAGCAATTTTGGATTAAAACTCATAAAAATAAAAAAATAAAATTTCACACCCTGCCCCAAATTTTATGAGAATCTAACAATAATTTTATATCGGCCTGAGTTTTCTATACCCGCCCCACACCCCAACCCCACCCTCACATCGTTTTAGCCTTATTTTCTGATGGTATAAGTTGGCTATATAATTTATTATTCTCTGAAAAATCGAATAAGTACCTCATATGTTTACCTCAGGCTTTTCAAAGGAATTTAAATCCACTGTTAGGTTACTAAATGTGGTTAGGCAGGTGGTAGGTTTGCCTGACTAACCATTCCATAAACTTGCATATGGGCCGACGTGCATTTTAGGTTAAAAGATTATATAAATCTGACATTCCTGTGTGGGCGCTATTGGAAATTGTCAGCCTTAGAAAAATAATGTCGACCGAGGTAAAAAAAAATAAAAAAATAACATAGTCTGAGTGTATATTTCTGCAGATATTTAGTTTAATCTGATAAAAACAAAGAAAGAAATTGTAGACTGATACATCTGTTTTAGCCAGTCAGTATTATTTTGAAAGATCGATATAAAAAACTAGTGACTGATGATGTAATATTGAAAAGAACCAGGCCTTTTTATGCCCTCACAACCAAATGGTGGTGCGTCTGAGTGTCATGTCCGTCCGAGTGTCCATCCATCCATTCCGAAAAGTTTGTGTTTCTATCTCCTCCCACAGTTTACAACCGATTGTTTCTCAATCAAACCGAGACTGCAATATTTTTTGTATTTATCATGTTCGACGATTTCCAAATGTCTCCTTTCATACCCTTTTTACAAGATGCCTACCTGTGATGTCAAGATGTGCATGTCGATTCAGCGTGCATGTCGATTCCGCGTGCATGTCGATTCAGCGTGCATGTCGATTCAGCGTGCATGTCGATTCAGCGTAGCGTGCATGTCGATTCAGCATGCATGTCGATTCAGCGGCAAAATTCACCTTCTATTACCAGAGTTACAGTCGTCCTTTTTTTGTCAAATTTTACGTTTTTAGCTGGTTGTTGTCAGTGGGGGCATCCGTGTCCCATGAACATATTTCTAGTTTAATTTGATGGGTGAGTGGAAAACTGTTGTAACTATATATAAATAAAGAACAAGTTACAACAGTTTTACACTTTGCCCTCGAATTGAGGTATAAGAAAAGCAATTGGTTAAGGAGCTCTAAAATCGTGGGAAGTAATTGTCGATGGTGTAATAATTGACTTTATTTGCCGACCAGGGACAGCATTTTTGGTATTACATGTAATCACAAGCTTCCTAATTATTGATAAAGCCCAATGGAGACCAACAAACTATCGCTGACGGGTGCTGACGAGAAAAACTTTAATTCAAGGTGTTTCTGTCAATGTAGACCTTCGTCAAGAAGGGCAATTATCTGATAAAATTCCCATAAATATTAAAAAATGTCAATCACAGAACCAGTCTGGAGAAATTATTGTTGACCTGCATGGACTGGATCTAAGAAAATGTTAAGTGAGAGAAGTTAAAGGCTGTATATTTACGCTGCATGTGAGGATGTTATATATAACTATATGACTTTTATAAAAGCTTTTTAGTAACATTTATAGTTTGTTTAACATCTGTGATTCTTTAAAGATTATATTAAATTGTTTTTGTGGTTTAATTTCACACAATAAATTATTATCTTGTAGACTTCCATCTGATGGGATGATACAATTTCTTCACTATAATAATTTAAACATTTCGCATGACGTCAGATTTATCAATAACAAATGAAATGAAAGCATAAGGTCATGCAATAATTATATTACCAGCATCCTATGTCAACAAACTGATGGGAGCCAGACTGATATATTGTACAATTTTGTTTGTAGACCAGTCTGATGGGAGGCAACCTGATATTGTAGTTTTGTTTGTAGATCAGTCTGATGGAAGCCAGACTGATATATTGTAAAATTTTGTTTATAGACCAGTCGCAGTTGAAGGATTCAGACACAGACATGCAGGGTATAGGGATCACTCGTCCCGAGGCCGTCGGAGATGACAAGTGCTTACCGGATGCGCAACAACAGGTTGGTGAAAATTTGACCTAATTTATGATATATCTGTAAATAAACGTTCTATTGGACTGTTAACTGACAAAACCCAATGTTTTAGGCTTATGACAAAACCCAATGTTTTAGGTTTATGACAAAACCCAATGTTTTAGGTTTAGTCTTTTTAAAATTTATGATTTTAGATGTTGGGAATTACTGTGAACACATTATTTAGATGACACTAAATGAAAATTTAGATATTTTGCTCTACTCTGATAGCTTTTGTGATGGCGTGTTGTCAGGCGTCAGTCTGTCATCTTTTAATGTCATGACATGTGAATTGTTTCAAAAGAAAATTTGTGTTAATTTCGATAAGTCCACAAAGACGGCTACCAGTGGCAATCTTTGTTATTTAAACTTGCACTTTTGTCCTGGCGATTGACAGAACATACCAACATTTGACTGTTGCCCTGGCGATTGACAGAAAATATCTACATTCGACTTTTGCCCTGGTGATTGACAGAAAATACCAACATTTGATTTTTGCCATGGTGAATGATAGAAAATAGCAACATTTGAATTTATCCCAGGTGATTGACAGAAAATACCAACTTGACTTTTACCCTGGTGATTGGCAGAAAATACCAACATTTGGCTTTTGCCCTGGTGATTGACAGAAAATACCAACATCTGACTTTTGCCCTGGTGATTGACAGAAAATACCAACATCTGAATTTTGCCCTGGTGAATGACAGAAAATACCAACATTTGCCCTGGTGATTGACAAAAAATACCAACATTTGCCCTAGTGAATGACAGAAAATACCAACATTTGCCCTGGTGATTGACAAAAAATACCAACATTTGCCCAGGTGAATGACAGAAAATACCAACATCTGACTTTTGCCCAGGTGATTGACAGAAAATACCAACATTTGTCTTTTGCCCTGGTGATTGACAGAAAATACCAACATTTGACTTTTGCCCTGGTGATTGACAGAAAATACCAACATTTGACTTTTGCCCTGGTGATTGACAGAGAATACCAACATTTGACTTTTGTCATGGTGATTGACAAAAAATACCAACATTTGACTTTTGTCATGGTGATTGACAGAAAATACCAACATTTGGCTTTTACTCTGGTGATTGACAGAAAATACCAACATTTGACTTTGCCCTGGTAATTGACAGAAGATACCAACATTTGACTTTTGCCCTGGTAATTGACAGAAGATACCAACATCTGACTTTTGCCCTGGTGATTGACAGAAAATACCAACATTTGAATCTCAGATCCACCGATTGGTAGATCCTCTTAATCCGTAATATTTAATTTTGTATGCAAGGTGTTTTTATGATGCAATATCAGTGCTAAAGAAAAAGCTGCATGATCTTTGGAATCAGAACCCATGCTGGGAGTTCACATCCAATGCCTCATTCTGTTGTTGTTTTTACAGATAAGACAAATAATGTTCTTATTTCGCAGATTGCACACCAGCGTATTAGGCAGAAATTCAAGAACTGGGTGTGTAAATATGCAAACAGGGTGTAAAAAACAATTTGCTAACACGCGTTACACACCCATTTGCGACAAGTGGGTGTCTCTGGGGTAATTTATTTTCACAGATAAACGTGAAGAAGTTTAGATCATCTTTATTCTATAAATGTATATAAAACATAAAAATATTGAGAAAGTAAGAGTTTGGAAGTGTTATTTAGGCCAAAAAAAAAAAAAAATTACCCCACCCACTCCTCCAAATATTGGCCGTGATTTTTTAAAAACGGCCATGCAAAAGACGGCTACATGGTTGCAGGCTAATACACTGTTGTACGCATTGTATCAGGGACTATAAACCTTATCTACTACGTACACATTTAGAATTGATATGTTTCTTTGACATATTTGCTGAAGTGAGAAAGTGTTAATAATAACGAATGGCCGGAGGTATACAGCATCGGTTCTACCCCGGAATAAGTGGGTGGTCTGCCTCCACCACTTAAAATCGACCGCCATACATAGTCGTAAATAGTGATTAATCGCTTGTAAACCGATCATCAGTTACTTAGGCATTCGATTATGATGATCGATTATGAAAGTCTATAACCGATCATTGGTTAAATGAAAATAATGCCCTTTAATTAATTTAAAAATAAAAATACACATGATTATCCAGGAGAATACACTTGTGAAAATACACAAATAAACACATTTATTTCAATTTGTTTTTGATAAGATAACAGTGGCATAATAAACAAGAAACATGGGTTAACATCCACATTTTATACTTCATAACGACTAACCGATTATGACCGGTGATTGATCGGTTACATCCAACCGATTGTAACTGATGATCATTGTAAATTTCAACCGATTGCCCATCACTAGTCTTAAAGGGACACACGTCAATCTTGATTTTTTAAAAGCTAGCGGCGTCCCGTTAGTTTTTCTACATAAATTACATTTGTTCAATCATTAATGTTAATTATAAGAATTGTATTAAGCCATTTGTTTTTGCTTTTTATTAATTTCTATGGTTCTTTACCGTGTATCGGTCTATCCTCCGAGCACGTTAAAGAACCATAGGAAACTATTCGATAATAAAAGTAGGGCACGGTTCCCGGATTCTATGTATCCTTCCCCCCTCTCTGGGGTGACTCGAAATAACCTATACTGTGTTGATGAGCCGTTAAACAACATTCAATTAATTTTTGATATTATTGCACCAGTAATACATTAAAACGTATAGCATAATAAGACGAAATAGTGAATACTTAAAATTTGATTTATTTAAATGTAACCAGGGTTAAAGTAAAAATGATACTGGATATATAAATCGAGACACCCATTTCAAATACTTCAAGATTGCCGTGTGTCCCTTTAAATGGAGAAAAATTACGTTAAACACATCACAATACAATTCTGACATATTTATTTCCTTACCTTAATTATTTGAACCCAAGATAGAAATCACAAGATACAAATTAAGAAAGTAGCAGACGGCCATTTGGGAATCACAGCTACACATGTTAGAGAAACAAATCTAATGAAGAATAAAGTCAGTACTTGAGTGACATGGGATTTCTCGAGGGATTATTTTATTATTTTATCTCCCAAAAAAACGAGAACGTTTTTTATAATCTGATAAGCCTAGATGCCAGTTGCGAGGGTAAAGAAAAGTTGTTTTTTAGTTGGATTAACAGTCAGAGTATACACGAGGGACGTGACATTAGCGTTTCTTTCCGATATGCCCGTCTGCCTGTCATCCGGTATATATTGTTACATGACCATATTTGAATTGTATTCCTCTCTGCACACTTCCATATTACATTTGGGATGTTTTATATATTTAAAGGTGAATGGCCAGCCTTTTTGTAGAATTATCAATTAACAAATTTAACTCTTAAACATCATATGAACATTTCTACATAGTCCTTGAGAGAAACACATATAAAGTGAAGAGGTTTTCAGCAGATGTAGAAGCTGTTAAAGACTCTGTAAAATCGGGCATCCAAAGTCTGCGATGAGTAAGTCTGTAGAGTCCAGGGTAAGAGAACTAATCTCGAAAGATGCGAGATATACTGTGCGACAGATTGAACGTATGGTAGGGGTTTCACGATCCTCGGTACATCGTATTCTGAGGAAGGTTATGAATCTGCCCGCTGGATTCCCCACTTGCTTAAAGCTGAGCAGAAGAGGACACGTGTAGAAGTGGCTAAAAAATTATTAAAATCATTTCCAAAATACAGTAAAAAGAAGTTTGCAAATGTCATCACAGGCGATGAAACCTGGATGCATTTCTATGAGTCTGTTCGGAAGATTGGTAATAAAATATGGGCCACAAAACACAGTCAAAGACCGATTGTCCCCCATCCACCTTATTCTCCAGAGTTAGCCCGTGCGATTTTTGTTTGTTTCCAAAACTGAAAAAAAATTCCTCTCTGGTCGAAGATATTATACCAGATCAGCACTTGGTTCTGCTGTTTATCAGTGACTTAAGAGTGTGCCAGAATCAGCGTACCGTGACGCATTCCAGAAGTAGATTGTTCGGCTGAAATTATGTATTTTCCACAAGGGGGAATACTTTGAAGGGATGAAATGAAAAAAATTGCACAGTTTCAATCCAATTTCAAATCATGAATGAAATTGCATTACATTTGAGACACCCCTCGTATGTATTGTCCGGAGTACTATTGAATTTGAATTTCCGTTGTTCTGTCGCAAATTGCATTTCCGACCAGTAACTATAATATTTATAATCCGATCTTGATGAAACTTAAGGACAATGTTTATTGCCATAATATCTAGGCCAAGTTTGATAACCTGCGAGATCGCACCAATAATGCTGGAATTATGGCCATTGGATCTTTTAAATTGAAGATTTTTGCAGTTTCCGCTCATTAACATAAATGATTTTTGGCGGAGTTATGGGACTTTGAAGTTTTTTCGATTCTAAACCTTGTCTGCCCAACTCCTCCTATGTTTTTTATCTAATTTTCATGAAACTTCACAGGAAGTATCAGTATGATGTCTAGTAATACATATTGTCAGGATGTTCCAGTTGAATGATTTTTAATGGAGTTACGGGACTTTGAAGTTTTTCGATTCTAAAGCTTGTCCACTCAACTCAATGTTTTTCATTCGATTTTCACGAAACTTCACATGAAATATCAGCAAGATGCCTATATATAGTAGTGCATTTTGTCAGGACGTTTCGGTTAAATGATTTTTGGCGGAATTACAGAACATTGAAGTTTTTCAATTCTAAAGCTTGTCCGCTCAACTCCTAATTTTTTCATCTGGTATCCATGAAACTTTATAGGAAATATCCGTATTTTTCTAGTAGTGCATATGTTCAGGATGAATTGGTTTTAAAAACAATGACGGAGTTACGGGACTTTGCAATTTTTAAAAAAAACAAAACAACTTGTAAACTCAAGTCATCATACCATCCATTTGTATTTCACATGTGTACCTTTATTCGGGGAGCATCCATCGGTTCTACCGATTTCATGTGGTAATGTAAAAAATATGAAAAGACATATTGAATTGGCATACAAGTGACATCATTTGATAAAATTGCTGTTTAGAAACTTGCATGTTTGCCATCTTCCTACCAAAACCATTTGACCAAAGTAATATTACGTAATACAAATTGAATAACCTATACTACGAAATACAGGACTAGTGTTCCACAGAGGCTCCATGATAATTTCCCCAGAGGTGACTTAATTACTGTGAACGTCTGCCCCCCGAATATAACACAAAACTTTTGGGCTACTAAAAATTAATTAACATGAAAGCTTGCAGTGCAGTAAATGCATTTCGTCATAATGGAATGAATTATCTACTGTACTGCGGATAACATCAAATTAACATTTATAGCACAAAAAGTTAAAATATAGTTTGAAGCCGTAGTAGCTGGCCTTTAACCCTTTAGCAGTCAAACCATTGATTTTTGCTACCACTGTAAACCCAGATCAGCGTGCGCATAATGGGAAGGCTGATCAGGGTTTACACTGTTTGCCACTCAGTAAGAAAGTATCCCATAACACTTTTTATAATATACTTCCCAGTGAAATAGTGGATTGTGTGGTTAGAATAAACCTTATATTCTCATTGTTTATATTTTCACAGTGAGAATATAAGAACTTATATTCTCACTGCCAAAAATGGAACTTCTTTTTTCTACATTTGCTTATAACAGTCTGTCAAAGTTTAGAACTATATTCTATGCGCACTAAATATATGTAAATCGCCTCACACGCTGGCGTTACTATATTTATCCGCGAATACGTTTAAAGGGGAACTGTCGGAACGGAACTTATTTTCTGTTTGAAACAGTTTGGTAGTGTTGCATGATAAAAAGTATATAATAAATAGAATATTATTTTGTTGGTTTGTCGTGAATATAGGATTTCAAACCAACAGATATCCTCTATATATATAAAATATTACTGGAATGTTTGAATTGAAATTGTAGCAGACGACATTTGAAATTTGGCAGCGAAAGGATTAAACCATCATGATTTGTCATATTATGGTATTAATTGCTGATTTCCTTTTTCATATGCGACACTTTGTACGTAGAGGTATCTGTGAATCATTCAGCAGTATTTCAGTTTTACTAGAACATGAGATAATCAACATCACATGATAAAAATCTTACTGTCACATGATAAACCATTTCCTATCACATGAGATGGCCAGAATGTCACATGATAAATATTTAATATCACATGAGAAAGCATTGACTATCACATGAGATGCCTGACTAGCACATGGTAATTAAAGCTTTACCATCACATGATAAGTAAAGCTTTACCATCACATGATAATTAAAGCTTTAACTATCACATGATAATTAAAGCTTCACCATCACTTGAGAAGGAAAGTTTTACCATCCCATGATAAGTAAAGCTGTACCATCATATGATAATTGAAGCTTTACCATCACATGATAAGAAAATATTTACCATCACATGTTAATTAAAGCTTTACCATCACATGATGATTAAAGCTTTGTTGTCACATGATAAGTAAAGTTTACCATCACATGATAATTGAAGCTTTACCATCACATGATAAGAAAATATTTACCATCACATGATAATTAAAGCTTTACCTTCACATGATAAGTAAAGCTTTACCATCGTATGATAATTAAAGCTTTACCATCTCATGATAATTAAAGCTTTATCATCACATGATAGGTAAAGATTTACCATCACAAAATAGGTAAAGATTTACCATCACATGATAATTGAAGCTTTACCATCACATGATAATTAAAGTTTTACCATCCCATGCTAAGAAAATATTTACTATCACATGATAGGAAAAGATTTACAATCACATGTGGGATTCATCATTGTACGATGTTGAATAAGATAATGGAAACATTGTAGACACATTGCTTACATGTACAACTCAATTTAACTGGCAGAGTTTGTATAATCTGTTTATTTCTTTTATTTACTACAGATGGATGAGCATGGACCCCCTCCACCCACTCCACTACCACTGTCAGAACTCGCTCCCATGCCATCCGAGAATGCACTCTTTGGTAAGTACATCATCCAATAAAAAATACAGAATAAATAAAACAGATGTTTTGAAATTATGTAGTCCCATGTGCAATATTTCCATATTTTCTGCATAAAAGGCTTTTGGTGGGAAAAGTGGGAACATTAATGACTTTGCTTATAGAAAAGAAAATGCAGGTTAATGTTTAAGGGTCAGATCATATGTCTAAACAGTTATTGTCCTGGTCAAAGTAACAATACTCTTACTGTGATTTCTTGACATGGAATATAATTTATATAGAGGATCTTAAACGAGTTCCCATTTCATATAAGATTTATGAAACGAGTTATGAATTATTTTAATTTTAACGAGCCTTTTGGCGAGTTAAAATTAAAAATAATTCATAACTGGTTTCATAAATCTTATATGGAATGGGAACGAGTTTAAGATCCTGTTTATCACATAACATTGCAATCAAATTAGTAAAAATTAATTCAGATGGACATAGAACCGCCATGACGTCAGACACACTTTAGCGCCAAAACGTCATAAAATATGTGACGTCGTAACTTCGCGTCTCACACTTAACGTTGCGTATAAAAGAGTTCGTGTTTTACCTCTTTACAAAATAGCAGTTTATGCCAACTTTTTAACAAACCAACAACACTCTTTTGTATAATGTGCATTATTTTTATAAGCTGTCACAAATAATAAGATTATGACTCAGATATGGGTGAATTTGTAATAAATAAAATAGTTTCAGTTAATAAACTTGCATAGTGTTAAAGGTTTAACTCAACCAATCAAAATCGTTCCAGGTGGTATGACACTTGTGTCATACAATAGAGTATTAAATGGGTGTTCGACACTGCTAACAAGGGACGTTAAGAAGTATATGAAATCCAGTAATAATAATTATGTATTTAAATAAAATGTTTGATAAAAACAATTATTGTGGTAAATATTTTTGATAATGTTTTTTGAAACATCCAGATATTTTTATTTTTTAAATATATTCTGCAGATAGTTTTTAACATTGATTTTTTGACATTGAAAATACTTTTGACATGGTAAATTATATATGAGTCAAAAACTTGCGAATTTCGCTTTACGTGAGTTCTTGACATGACAAAACCGTGTCAATTTCACAATCTCGTATTGCAGGTGACATCTCCGAGCTGAAGGAAGAGTACAAGAAGAACACAGAGGAATTCATGAAGACTCAGGAGCTTAACAAGGCACGCATGTCACAAGGCCTAGAGGCCAAACTACAGGCCCGAAGACACAAGAAGATGAAATAAGCAGCAACACTTAGTATAAATGTGAACATTACCTCTGTGGATTACCGTACCAAATTTAATATCAGTTTAGGTCGCCATTGTGCAGATTAAAGAAGGGCATATGTATATCGCCTGTTAAGGACTACCGGTACACTCCCTTCCATGTCAGCCGTGTGTCCCTTTAAAGTCGGAGTATGCCTATTTTCAACTTTAGCCAAAATGATGTAGACTTTGTGTCAAGTATAAAGTGTATAATATTACCGTCAAATTTGCATTAAATCACCCGATGTACATAGGCGTTTATTGAAACAACGGAGTAGAAACGTATGCTTCGGTAAAAATATATGCTAACTTTTTAACTCTTATACCTGTGCTATAAATAAACCATTTATATCTGCACACCACCTGTTTTATGCTTATCGTTAAAAAAAAAACGACCATCATATTTAACCTTACATTTGATGAGAATGACGTAAAACACCAAACACAAAAAAAAGAAATAAAGCATAATAGTACACTGAGGTATTCAAAATGTTAATTCGGCATAGTATGGAAATTTTAAATTCTATTCCATTGAATTGACAGTGTAATTCCCAGTTGTAACGCTTTTGAATTCTATGTCAACCATTTCATTTTACGTTTTAATACGCATACTCTACCTTTAAGATTTCTGTCTTCATATTAGATTATATATAGTGATACACATTGTTAAATTATTGCAAGCCAAAAGCTGTTTCTTTAGTATTTTATCTTCTTTGTAATTATATACTCAGTTTGAAAGATTTTAAACTAATCTTTTACATACTTTTAATTAATGTTTCTTTAGTAAAATATATACATTCACATTCCACCTATGTCCATTTGAATACGCCATCTATGTAAGAGTGTTGATGAACGTAAGGGAGCAAACTCTGAATTTTTTTTTTTTTAAAGGGAGCAAACTCTGAACATCTCTCTTGACTGATTGGTGTCTGATCAGAATTATCTGTCTTATGTCAAAGCTGGAAAGTGTGTTTGTATTTTGTGCACTTCTTTCATACATAAGCACGCAGATTAAATGATCTATGGTTAAAATCTCGTTTCTTTAATCTTATTAATCCATCTGCGATACTACAATATGGCACCTTCTTGCTGTCTTGTATTGGCATTTGTTTTTTATAATAAAATTGTTTTCCACGCCATGCTTTGGCTGGTCACAATATAAGTAATAATTATATGTGCCGGTTTTCGATTGACAGAAATTTTGAGGAAGTTCAGAAATACAAATTGTAGATTTTAATTTAGTTGAAAAGTACACAAAGTATAGTTGGTGTTATTTGCTGATTGAAAAGTTCCAGGATTGCATGCTTATTTGTGGAACTGTGTGTATATATATATATATATTTTATATCTGTTACAATGTATTTTGATGCTGTTTGTATTGTACCACTTATTGATATTCAGTGTTGTGAAATCTTTTTGGTTAAGGGGTTACAGCAAGTTTTAGTTTATTTTTGCACAATATATAGAGGATCTTGCATGAGTACTCATTCATTATTGAATTTATTAAACGTGTTGGTAAAATGATATAATGCGAGTCTCTTGCCGAGCATTATATCATTTTTGCGAACGAGTTTAATAAACGAATGTTAGATTCTATTTAATATTTATTGCATTTCGCCTGTCGCTTTAACACGCGAAACCGACATAAACCGTGGGAATTGGATCATAGTCATTATTGTTTTTGTTTTTTTGACAGTGCATACTAGGCTTATTTGCATATTTATATAACTAGTGGTATATCGAAAATATAGAACAGTGTTATTCCACTCCCACACACCGTAAGTCATGTGATAAAGCTAAATATGTGATTTGTTCACAATTTCAAGGTTTTAATTGCTTCTGTTTAAGGGAGACCACTTTTATGTTCAAAGCCTGAGTTGATGTGCATCATGTATATAAGGGACTCTAAAGCAAGGGATAGAACTGCAGCTTTCTCTTGCTCAGTATTTTGCAATCGATTAAACATTTTTTATCGATTATCATAGACCTTTTAGGCTTTTGTTCTAAAACTGTATGCTTACACAATAGATATGCAATTTGTTCATAAACCTGCTTTTATGTTTTAATATGTTCACTTCATACAAAAGCTGTATAGGGAGGGCCTCATCATCTGGTAAAAAAAATGAATAACACCATTGTCTCATGCAGTTGTATGTCTAACAGTGATACAACTCTGACCCCCGTCAGATGTTGTAGGCTCGAAATAGGTTCTTAAGGTAAGCGTTGATGAATTTTGATCCTTGCTGACTGGTCGCTTATTACCGAACAACTATAAAGATTGGATGGGTGCTTATAGGGGCAGGTTCGCTTAAAGGGGCAGGTTCGCTTAATGCGTTGAATACAGTTGGCAACTCATAATTGGAAGCCTGGGCAATGATAACTTTAGGGTGATGGTTAAGGCATTTATATTGTAGTTATAGGGTAGGGTTCAGATTCACAACATATGTAAGTTACATATACGCCTTATCGTAAGTAGGCTTTGACACGGTGTACATCTGTTCTGTTGTTGGCGGAATGGCAGCTTTCAAGAAAGAGAATGCTTTTACATGAAACTTGCAGTTTAATACTTTAACACCTTTGTTCTGGTCACTGCTACCCTAAAGTAATAACCACTTGGTATATATGTGAGCCTGCCTATTAATTGAGTGTGTTAATCGAGTGGGTTTATTGTTATTCATTCAAATACTGACTCTGACAACTCCATGCCTGTAAAAGGCCTCTTCTGATTGAAAATTTGACTGTTTTTCCCCAAGAGTGGCAGAAATGTTTCCCAATCAGAAAGCTGCAAGCAGTCTCAGAGAATTTAGCATTAATTCTGCAATGTGTTTTTGTCTGTTAAGTTAGTAATTATAATAAACAGTGGATGAAAATATAAATAAAGCATAGTATTGTCATATTTACTTAATTGATGAAATCTTACATCTTTCCCAAAATGAGAAATAAGCATGTTTATTTCCCCCAAAATGAACAGGCCTCTTCCCAATTTTGTTGAAAAAAAAGCCCTGCAGGGTATTGGGGTAATGTTTTTATGAGTTTTGCTCATCCATTGTACATTACGTGGTTCTGCCTTAATTCCATTAAACGATGGGAAAGCTTATATTAGAAGGATTTTATAACTGATATTTTGGCAATAAAACATGTTTTTTACTGAAAAAATGCAATAACCTGTTTAAAATTACTTATTAAATGTTTTAATTTTAAAAAATTGAAAACTTTTTAAGCCGAAATTAAGGTTTTATTTCATACCCCAGCCAACCCAGTTGCCTTAAAGAGATATCTCTTCATTACGTGGTCCCGCCTTAATTCCATTAAGCGATTGGAAAGCGAATATTAGCAGGATTTTATAACGAATATTTCGACAATAAAACATGTTTAAAAACATTTTTACTGAAAAAAATGTAATTACCTGTTTAAAATTACCTATTAAATGTTTTAATTTTAAAACATGCAGATGTTTTAAGCCGAAATTAAGGTTTTATTACATACCCCAACCAACCCCGTCTTCGCTTCTTGGAGAAGGGGTTGGATGGGGTATGAAAGTTAATACTCGGACCAAGTAATATGTGATATTTGGAATAACACACAAGGGGACAAAATCCTTTAGGGTTACAATGCCTTTTCTGAACTGGTAAGGGATTTGTATGTAAGGGGACATAACTGTGAATTACATCTGTTTTAAGATCTCGACAAATTATTCAGCACAATCTAAATTGTCCTGCTCAATTTGTTAAAAGTTTATGTATATTTTTACCATATTTTTAGATTAGTTTCTTCTGCTATAATTATCTTCAAAACATTCCATGTATTGGCGTTCTGTGATGTAAAATGTAGTTTATACAGATATGAGTCGAGAGGTATGAATATATTTTATAGTGTTCCTGTAATTGTTAATGTTTAGAAAATCTGTTATTTAAGAATTGAACATCATTTACAGCGAATCATTGTGTATTATATTACGCTTTTTTTTAAGTCAAATGTAAACATTTATTTTTTGTACAATTCATAGAACTACGGTACTCGGCCAGTCAAATATAAAGTATATGACCATGTCATTTGACCAATTAAAACAAAGTCAGGTATTTACACCTGTAAATAAAGCATATGCTAAATGAATGTTTTACGACCTTTAACACATGCTATCATATTACAATAGTGATGACTTTTCAGATTTATGCACAATTAACAATTGAACTGATTTTTGTAACATTTTGTGAGAAATAAATCAAGAGAAATAACATAAATATTCAAAATAACTTCTTTAAATTTATCTCAGAAGTTACATTTTTATTTATTCAGTATAGTTTTCAGAATCATTGTAATATTGATTGATTTCCATCATTGATTAGCAGACGTAAACGCAAATTTTGATATTTTTTTTTTTCTCCGTCCATTAAAATAATTTGTTATATCTTATGGTATGTATTTATAACATATTGATCAAGTTCCGTCCAATAGTTTTTTGTTTCATTTACAAAAGTTATAGTAATCGCATTTTCAATTGTGATTTCACTTCATTTATATACCTGTACACCAGTTTCTTAAGGATACAAGATCGCATAATGTTGTGAAACATGACATTCGCAAAAAGAACCTAGCAACTTAGCAATTTAGATTTTGGAAATGGGGTTACAAAGATGTAATTGTCGACAGTTGTTCCACGAACAACAATGTTGCAACAAAGAGAATATCTGTGCGTCTAGCCTCCCCTTGTGGACATAATCGCCACACACAAAAATGTGTTTTATTCTCATCGGAATAAACTTAAAACTTAAATAAGTAATGTGTGTTTACAATATTTTGATCTTGAATAGTTTGATAATAAGTAGAATAAACTGGTATTCTGTGTTTGGTATATTTAAATGTTTTCCATTTCATGGCAATAAATGTGATTCATAAGTTATGACTGTGTGCAGCGGTATTTGTTGTGTTTCCCTCGACTTCTTTACATACATTACTCCATTGAATTAATGCTTTAACGATATGTATGTGGATTAACGTCCCTTTAGCAATCTTTTAAGTCATTTCATGACAGTGTGTACTTGCAGCACGGAGCTCTATGCTCAGTTTTACAGTACTGCAACCCTGGAATACCATGCCATACTCATCATATGATATGCCACTTAGTCACAATATACTGATCAGTCCTAGCTCTACATTTTATAAGCTACCTATAGAGTACCAACTTGCGGTAATGAGTACCCAACTTGCAGTATAGAATACCCACTTGTAGTAATGAGTACCCAACTTGCAGTATAGAGTTACCACTTGTGGTAATGAGTACCCAGCTTGCAGTATAGAGTACCCGCTTGTAGTAATGAGTACCCAACTTGCAGTATAGAGTACCCACTTGCGGTAATGATTACCCAACTTGCAGTATAGAGTACCCTCTTGTGGTAATGAGTACCCAACTTGCAGTATACAGTGCCCACTTTTAGTATAGAGAACCCACTTGTGGTAATGAGTACCCGACTTGCAGTATACAGTACCCACTTGTGGTAATGAGTACCCAACTTGCAGTATACAGTACCCACTTGTAGTATAGAGTACCCACTTGTGGTAATGAGTACCCAACTTGCAGTATAGACTACCCACTTGTGGTAATGAGTACCCAACTTGCAGTATAGAGTACCCGCTTGTGGTAATGGGTACCCAACTTGCAGTATACAGTACCCACTTGTGGTAACGAGTACCCAACTTGCAGTATACAGTACCCACTTGTGGTAATGAGTACCCAACTTGTAGTATACAGTACCCACGTTTGGTAATGAGTACCCAACTTGCAGTATACAGTACCCACTTGTAGTACAGAGTACCCACTTGTGGTAATGAGTACCCAACTTGCAGTATAGAAAACCCACTTGCGGTAATGAGTACCAACTTGCAGTATAGAGTACCCACTTGTGGTAATGATTACACAACTTGCAGTATAGAGTACCAACTTTAGGTAATGAGTACCCAACTTGCAGTATACAGTACCCACTTGTAGTATAGAGTACCCACTTGTGGTAATGAGTACCCAGCTTGCAGTATAGAGTACCCGCTTGTAGTAATGAGTACCCAACTTGCAGTATAGAGTACCCACTTGCGGTAATGATTACCCAACTTGCAGTATAGAGTACCCTCTTGTGGTAATGAGTACCCAACTTGCAGTATACAGTGCCCACTTTTAGTATAGAGAACCCACTTGTGGTAATGAGTACCCAACTTGCAGTGTACAGTACCCACTTGTGGTAATGAGTACCCAACTTGCAGTATACAGTACCCACTTGTAGTATAGAGTACCCACTTGTGGTAATGAGTACCCAACTTGCAGTATAGACTACCCACTTGTGGTAATGAGTATCCAACTTTCAGTATAGAGTACCCGCTTGTGGTAATGGGTACCCAACTTGCAGTATACAGTACCCACTTGTGGTAATGAGTACCCAACTTGCAGTATACAGTACCCACTTGTGGTAAAGAGTACCCAACTTGTAGTATACAGTACCCACTTTTGGTAATGAGTACCCAACTTGCAGTATACAGTACCCACTTGTAGTACAGAGTACCCACTTGTGGAAATGAGTACCCAACTTGCAGTATAGAAAACCCACTTGCGGTAATGAGTACCAACTTGCAGTATAGAGTACCCACTTGTGGTAATGATTACACAACTTGCAGTATAGAGTACCAACTTTAGGTAATGAGTACCCAACTTGCAGTATACAGTACCCACTTGTACTATAGAGTACCCACTTGTGGTAATGAGTAGCCACTTGCGGTAATGAGTACCCAGCTTGCAGTATACAGTACCCACTTGTAGTATAGAGTACCCACTTGTGGTATAGAGTACCCACTTGCGGTAATGAGTACCCAACTTGCAGTATAGACTACCAACTTGTGGTAATGAGTACCCAATTTGCAGTATACAGTACCCACTTGTAGTATAGAGTACCCACTTGTGGTAATGAGTACCCAACTTGTAGAACAGAGTACCCACTTGTAGTATAGAGTACCCTCTTGTGGTAATGAGTACCCAACTTGCAGTATAGGTTAACAGCTTGTGGTAACGAGTACCCAACTTGTAGTATAGAGTACTAACTTGTGGTAATGATTACCCAACTTGCAGTATAGACTACCAACTTGTGGTAATGAGTACCCAACTTGCAGTATACAGTACCCACTTGTAGTATAGAGTACCCACTTGTGGTAATGAGTAACCACTTGCGGTAATGAGTACCCAACTTGCAGTATACAGTACCCACTTCTAGTATAGAGAACCCACTTGTGGTAACAAGTACCCAACTTGAGGTATACAGTACCCACTTGTAGTATAGAGTACCCACTTGTGGTAATGAGTACCCAACTTGCAGTATAGAGTACCCACTGAGTACCCAACTTGCAGTATACAAAACCCACTTGCGGTAATGAGTACCAACTTGCAGTATAGAGTACCCACTTGTGGTAATGAGTACCCAACTTGCAGTATAGACTACCCACTTGTGGTAATGAGTACCCAACTTGCAGTATAGAGTACCCGCTTGTGGTAATGGGTACCCAACTTGCAGTATACAGTACCCACTTGTGGTAACGAGTACCCAACTTGCAGTATACAGTACCCACTTGTTGTAATGAGTACCCAACTTGTAGTATACAGTACCCACTTTTGGTAATGAGTACCCAACTTGCAGTATACAGTACCCACTTGTAGTACAGAGTACCCACTTGTGGTAATGAGTACCCAACTTGCAGTATAGAAAACCCACTTGCGGTAATGAGTACCAACTTGCAGTATAGAGTACCCACTTGTGGTAATGATTACACAACTTGCAGTATAGAGTACCAACTTTAGGTAATGAGTACCCAACTTGCAGTATACAGTACCCACTTGTAGTATAGAGTACCCACTTGTGGTAATGAGTACCCAGCTTGCAGTATAGAGTACCCGCTTGTAGTAATGAGTACCCAACTTGCAGTATAGAGTACCCACTTGCGGTAATGATTACCCAACTTGCAGTATAGAGTACCCTCTTGTGGTAATGAGTACCCAACTTGCAGTATACAGTGCCCACTTTTAGTATAGAGAACCCACTTGTGGTAATGAGTACCCAACTTGCAGTGTACAGTACCCACTTGTGGTAATGAGTACCCAACTTGCAGTATACAGTACCCACTTGTAGTATAGAGTACCCACTTGTGGTAATGAGTACCCAACTTGCAGTATAGACTACCCACTTGTGGTAATGAGTACCCAACTTTCAGTATAGAGTACCCGCTTGTGGTAATGGGTACCCAACTTGCAGTACACAGTACCCACTTGTGGTAATGAGTACCCAACTTGCAGTATACAGTACCCACTTGTGGTAATGAGTACCCAACTTGTAGTATACAGTACCCACTTTTGGTAATGAGTACCCAACTTGCAGTATACAGTACCCACTTGTAGTACAGAGTACCCACTTGTGGTAATGAGTACCCAACTTGCAGTATAGAAAACCCACTTGCGGTAATGAGTACCAACTTGCAGTATAGAGTACCCACTCGTGGTAATGATTACACAACTTGCAGTATAGAGTACCAACTTTAGGTAATGAGTACCCAACTTGCAGTATACAGTACCCACTTGTACTATAGAGTACCCACTTGTGGTAATGAGTAGCCACTTGCGGTAACGAGTACCCAGCTTGCAGTATACAGTACCCACTTGTAGTATAGAGTACCCACTTGTGGTATAGAGTACCCACTTGCGGTAATGAGTACCCAACTTGCAGTATAGACTACCAACTTGTGGTAATGAGTACCCAATTTGCAGTATACAGTACCCACTTGTAGTATAGAGTACCCACTTGTGGTAATGAGTACCCAACTTGTAGAACAGAGTACCCACTTGTAGTATAGAGTACCCTCTTGTGGTAATGAGTACCCAACTTGCAGTATAGGTTAACAGCTTGTGGTAACGAGTACCCAACTTGTAGTGTAGAGTACCCACTTGTGGTAATGATTACCCAACTTGCAGTATAGACTACCAACTTGTGGTAATGAGTACCCAACTTGCAGTATACAGTACCCACTTGTAGTATAGAGTACCCACTTGTGGTAATGAGTAACCACTTGCGGTAATGAGTACCCAACTTGCAGTATACAGTACCCACTTCTAGTATAGAGAACCCACTTGTGGTAACAAGTACCCAACTTGAGGTATACAGTACCCACTTGTAGTATAGAGTACCCACTTGTGGTAATGAGTACCCAACTTGCAGTATAGAGTACCCACTGAGTACCCAACTTGCAGTATACAAAACCCACTTGCGGTAATGAGTACCAACTTGCAGTATAGAGTACCCACTTGTGGTAATGAGTAACCAACTTGCAGTATAGAGTACCCACTTGTGGTAATGAGTACCCAACTTGCAGTATACGTATAGAGTACCCACTTGCAGTATAGAGTATTGATTTTCAGTATAAAGTACCCAACATGTAGTATAAAGTACCCAACATACATTATAGAGAACATAACTTGCAGTATAAAATGCATTTTTTTGCAGTATAGAGAACCCAACATATAGGAGAGAGATTGGAAAAAAAGATTTTTAACAAGGCAACATAATTTGCCATCCCATAAGCTCTGCCGGCCCTTGGCAAGCACTCGTCCAACATCCTTCATGTACAAACATTCCTGCCATGTTTGGTTGTAGTCAAACCATTATTGTGCAGACCTTTGTTATACTTTATTTTGCTATTATTGGTGAAGATCAGGATTCCTCAGTGAAAGATAATTCATAATCACTTAATAATTAACTGACATGGAGTCATGACTTCAATAATTGTTGAAGACATTGATGCCATTTGTTCAACAAAGTGAAATAGTTTCATTAAGTTCATACACAAACTCATTTAAAATAACTAACCCACCAAATAACGGCTTTTAAAATACCTGTGATTGAATATGCTTAAAATGAATTATGAGTTGGTAACGCTTAATGCAAGGCTCCTGTTTTAGCTTTAGAAACAGTGTACTGATGTTGTAAAATTTGGCTGTTGTTGGTGGGATAACAATTTTAACTAGATGGGTGTTCCGCAGAACACGTGTGTCGCCCGTAAGCGCTTTGTCAGTATAACAAGGTTTTTTGGACCCAGATAAAGGACCCGGACAAACTGGCCTGACAAGTTTTCGTGAAACAAGAGGCCCAAGAGGGTCTGTGGAGGCTCTACTGGCTAAACATAAAGTTTATGTATACTTTCATTGATATTAACAATCTGGTAAAGATCGGATGAAAAATGAAGGCCCTATCGTCTTAACAAGGCAAAATATAGCGTTTTTAACTAAATCAAGGGCCATAACTCAGCTGTTACTGTTCCAATCTGTCTGGTTGTCGAACTTGTCCGAGCTTTCATTGATATTAACAACATGTTAAAGTTTGGTAAAGATGAGATGAAAACAGTGAAGGCCCTATCGTCTTAACGAAGTAAAAGTTAACGGACGGACGCAGACAACTCGCCATCCCATAAGCTCTGCTGGCCCTTGGCCAGTAGAGCTAAAAATGAGTATTTAACCCTTCAGTGTGCCGTTGACCTTTATATTTTAGTATGGCCATGTCGATGTTGTCATGACAAGTGTATAGTAAAAGATTGATGAAGAAATAAATAGAAATGAGAAAGTTATAGCCAACATTACATTTTCGCTAAGTAAGAAAAGAAGAGTATTTAACCCATATAATGAATGACCTTCAGTGTGACTTGACCTTTATATTTTAGCATGGTCATGTTGGTGTTGTCACTGACTGACCGACGGACGGACAACAAAGAGATCCCTATGTATCACATTTTTTTCGAAAAGGCCACACAAAAACTAATAAATAGATCTAACTGCTATTTGTTTATAAGGAAATCTAGGCGAGCAGGTTCATGAAACAAGAGGCCCAAGAGGGCCCGTGGATGATCTACTGGCTAATATGGCTCTTATAACATCAATGAAGCGAGTGACCATCGTCTTAAAGAGGCAAAATATAGCATTTTTAACTAAATCAAGAGCCATAACTCCGTCATTACTGGTCTGATCTGGCTGGTTTTCGAACTTGGCCAGTCGAGATAATAAAAATAAAAAATAAATCAAAATACGTGTATATAAAATATATATATAAAAACAAGAGGCCCAAGAGGGCCTGTGGACGCTCTACTGGCTAACATGGCTCTTATAACATCAATGAAGTGAGTGACTGCCATTTACGATTTTTTTTGACTAAATCAAGGGACATAACTAAAGAATCTGGTAAAGTTTGGTAAAGATCAGATGAAAAATGAAGGCCCTACCGTACTGAGGCAAAATATAGCATTTTTAACTAAATCAAGAGCCATAACTCCTCTGTTACTGGTCCGACTGGTCCAACATAGAGCTAAAAAAATAAGGAAAAAAAAGAAATAAAAAAAAAACATTAAAAAAAAATAATCAAAAAAAATAAACAATTGAATTGGGGTTCTAAGGCGCACCAACACATGAAAAGGTTATATGGCGCCTAACAGGCATGAACATGCCAGGCTCATCTTCCATATACATCGAGATAAAATATGGAAAATGGGCCTAGAACCTTCTCACCTTGAACTGCAGAGATGCTGCAAATTCTATCGTAGAAACTCCATTTACGCTGGAGCCACGTTATTGTTTTTCTGCCACTGCTCTTTTGATGGGAGCAAGATAGCACCTGAAACAATGCAGGGATCATGATGAAGACCTTTAATGAACATGAACAAAAAATGATAAAATGAACATGAATTTGGGGGGATTCTACCCCTCTGCCTACCCCTCCAAAGGGATCTGCAGTGGCCCTATTCTTTGCCCCGTGACCAAACGGGGGCCCCCCGGAACCACTCCGCTGTTACTGGTCCGATCTGGCTGGATTTCGAACTTGACCGAGCTTTCATTGCCATTAACAATCTGATAAAGTTTGGTAAAGATCGGATTAAAAATGAAGGCCCTATCATCTTAACGAGGCAAAATATAGCATTTTGAACTAAATCAAGGGCATTAACTCCGCTGTTACTGGTCCGATATGAATGGTTTTCGAACTTGTCCGAGCCTTCATTGATATTAACAATCTGATAAAGTTCGGTAAAGATCGGATGAACAATGAAGCCCCTGTCATCTTAACGAGGCGAAATATAGAATTTTGAACTAAATCAAGGGCCATAACTCCGCTGTAAATAGTACGATATGAATGGTTTTCGTACTTGTCCGAGCTTTCATTGATATTAACAATCTGATAAAGTTTGGTAAAGATCGGATGAACAATGAAGCCCCTATCGTCTTAATGAGGCAAAATATAGCATTTTTAACTAAATCAAGGGCCATAACTCCGTTGTTACTGGTCCAATCTGGCTGGTTTTCGAACTTGTTCGAGCTTTCATTGAAATTAACAATCTGGTAGAGTTTGGTAAAGATCAGATGAAAAATGAAGGCCCTATCGTCTTAACGAGACAAAAGTTAACGACGAAAGCCGCTGTTGCACCTCTTACTGGATGGCAATCAGTCGTGATATATTTTCTGTTGATATGTCACTGTATTCTCTGTTTCTACGATCACTCTTGCTGTTCAACTGAAGTTTGTCTGATCTTTCCCTTTTCCGATGGACTGAACTGTTTCTGGGATAGTGCTGATACGTCATCTATTAGTGTCGATTGTTGTGAAGCAGCCCCGCCATGGTACTCCACGGTACTCCTGTCAAGCTACTATGCTACTACTACTCTACAGGCCACTGCATACTTAAGAGGAATCAGACAAAGTACCAACGGATTTCTGTCTATAGCTTTGGCCTGGCATCGAAACAATGCATTTAAACAAAAGTATGCCTCTTTTTTTTCTTTTCTTTTTTATATCATCAATTTCTCGTTATACCTCAGAAACGCTTGCAGGAATTCAGTGAAACAGAGACAAGTGCCATAACTCTGTTGTGCATTTAAACAGAATTATGCCCCTTTCCCAATAAAAAAAGTACCAAGGTCTCAAAAGTCGAGTGCACTGTCCTCCGACACCTCTTGCTTTGCATGTTCAAAATGTCCCTTTTCACCTTTCAACAGTTTTTGCGCACAATATGACCTATTTTTGTGTCGACGTGCTGTTAAACACCATTCATTCATTCAAAATGTCCGTGGCCGATTGGTTCGAGTCTCCGGCTTGAAATCACTTGCCCCTCACTGCTGTGGGTTTGATCCCTCAGGGGCCTAGGAATCTTTATGTGAGGAAGCTATCCAGCTGGCTTGCGTAACATCGTTGGTTCTACCCAGCGCCCGTCCGTGCACAAAAATTGTCCGGAGTGGCACCTGGGGTCTTCCTCCACCAGTGGAAGCTGGAAAGTCGCCAGCTGTTGGTGCGACTATAAACTCCAATTCAATTCAAAATTAAAATTTGAGGTGTGTTTTAGTAGTGCAAATTAACTGCTTGTAAGGCAACTGCAGGAATAGGTAACGTATTAAGCACTCATTGATCAAGGATATCAACCAGAACTTCAATATGTTATACAGAATTGAATTGAATTGGGGTTTTAAGGCGCACCAACACATGAAAAGGTTATATGGCGCCTAACAGGCATGAACATGCCAGGCTCATCTTCCATGTACATCGAGTTAAAATATGGAAAATGGGCCTAGAACCTTCTCACCCTGAACTGCAGAGTTGCTGCAAATTCTATCGCAGAAACTCCATTTACGCTGGAGCCACATTATACAGAACCCGGGACAAAATAGCAACAGTACTCTAATGTAGTCAAGTATATTTATATATTATTTATAATTTATCGCATCTCATATATACACATTCATCCAGAAATGTACATGTACAAGCTCAAACAACAGTTTTAACAAGCTTCAGATATCAGTTTTCATAACTTCAACAATATATATGTAACCGAAACATTTTACAGAAATAATGAATTCACTTCTTTACTTGGAGAAAAAAATAATCAAATCTTCATAAAAAAACAGTTTAAAAAAAACTAAAAAATCTAGTTAAAAATAAATACAACAAATTGTTTGTACAACTACCACATGCAAAATGACGACCTAAAACAAAACATAACTAGTTTTAGATATTAGAAATTATTTCTAAGATCACGATTTCAAAACTTATATGTTTCTGCAAATTAAAATAGACACTAATAATATACATAATAACATATACACTTATGCTCATGGACACTAAACACACATACTCAAATATGCCCATGGACACATATATATAGTCACTCGTATCCATGATAGACACTAATATCCAGACACTTATAAATCTAAAAAATACTCAAATATGCCGAGTGACACATATACCCATGATAGACACTAATATCCAGACACTTATACCCATCATAGACACATGTCACTTACTCTATGAAATCTCAATAAAACCATAACCATGTAGGAAACATCCAATAATCTATATGAATATGATCACTCTAATCTAAAATTACGGTTTAAAATTGGAACTTTCAGTAGATTATTTGTAGATAAGTCACTCGATGTCAGTCTTCTGCTGTATTCCCAAACAAGTGGAGTCAGTAAGAGGAATTACCGAGTGAATTTTAACAAAATAATCGAAAAAAAAATTCCATTAAAAATTAATCTGGGTTAATTACACATCTATCTTTCACTCGGACATCATTGCTACAGAAATATGAAAAACAACACCAATAATCACTATTAATTACTATATTAATGTAATAATAACTGACGAGTTTATACTTCCATATTAAAATTACTACATGTATAACCAAATTATGACAATATATATTGACGGAGTTGAACTATTTGAATTAGATTTCACTAACACAAAAATATTATGATGCGGACAGAAACAAACATTCTATGCCCAACCTCCATTTGCCTAAAAATCCAAAAAAATATACACATGCAAAACTACTTTGTTTAAAATCCATTTACAAACCAACTTGGTCCTCGTCTGGTAGCCGATAAATTATACGGCGGTCATATATAGAAATGGCAGTATTTCAATGATGAAATGAAAGCATGTCCATACAAAACTAGGAAATAACTAGTTTATGTGTGTTTATATCAATTAAAATCATCTATGTATTAAAACACAGTCTCTCGCGTAATCTAGTGACTTAACAATGAAGGTGTCAACAATATTATATAATAATTAATTGTGGTTTTAAGGCGCACCAACACATGGAAGGTTATATGATGCCTAACAGGAATAAACATGCCAGACTCATCCTCCATGTACATGTACATCGAGATAAAATATGGAGAATGGGCCTAGAACCTTCTCACCTGCAGAACTGCAGAGTTGCTGCAAATTCTATTGTAGACTCCATTTATGCTGGAGCCACATTTATTGTTTTCCTGCAGTGATTTTCTTTGCTTTAAAAGACATTTTCTTCCAGCTTTTATCAAGTTTTTCAGGGCCCTTTAAAATAAACTTTGTTTGAAAATAGTGCATCAACCCCTTTAAACACATTTTGAACTTCACCTACAATGTTATTTCTAGTTTAGTAAACTATATGTACCTGTATATAGATTTGTGGAAGCATTTTGTTAGTAGAACCATTTCCAATTTTTAAAACAATCCAACCAAGAAATAATGTTATGAACGTTTTAAAACTGAAAGGAAAGAATATTCTAGGCTCATTTAATTGTACAATCGTTCTATTCATTGAATTGTGCAGTTGAAGGTACATTGTAAATGACGTATAATTCACCGGTGACCTTTTTACAGTATTCTTTCACTCGGAGATCATTATAACGCAATGATAGAAATCAAAGCCCCATAATTTATTTAAAACAATTATGACACTGTTCATTAAAGAGGCTCTACCTATATTTTTTGTCCACCAATTGATATAAACTTTACTTAATTATAAAGAGGACTATGAAAAAGGTAAATGGCAATAATTTCACCCCATGTAATATGCATTTTGCTGGGGGAAAACAGGATTGAAAAGATCGGATTTTTGAAATTGTATTCGTAATTGTTTTAGACAAGCCGATTGCGGAGATTTTCCTATCTTATTCGTTTGCAATCGGAACTGCCTTGTCTGATTGGCGAAGAGTTCCGATCGATTCGTTTACTACCGGAACTGCCCCGAATAGTTTGTTTTCGTTCAACTGAATCGCATTGCGCATGTCCGAGAAAATCGTAAAAACTCGTAGTTCTCCGGCAGGAATAAACGGCAGGGCAGCATTTTATTCAAGATATTGTTTTGATCATAATTAATAATTTACAGAACGAGAATACGAACCACGTTTCTTCTTAGAATACTCATAAAATAGCTTTGTATACATATAAATGCAGTAATATTGAGTATTTAATATTTTACATTAAAAATTGCGTAGATATAGGTAGTGCCTCTTTAAATCAACATTTAAATGAACTGAATGTTGTTTAACGGCTCATCAACACAGTATAGGTTATTTAGAGCCCCCCCAGAGAGCAGGGAAGGATACATAGGAATCCGGGAACCTGCCCTACTCTTATTATCAAATAGATTCCTATGGTTCTTTTACGTGCTCGGAGGATAGACCGATACATGGGACCGCCCGGTTTACGTCCCCATCCGACGGACGAGGCTAAGGGAAAGCGCCTTGCCCAAGAACACACTGACGAAATTCAGTGGCATCATGGAGGATTGAACCCGGGGCCTCCGGTTACAAATCCGCCGCGCTACCGACTGCGCCACGCCCCTGGGAACAGATAAATACAGTGAAATAGGATGACAGCAATGTATGTTCAATACTGGAATACTTTAATAAAACGATAAAAAACACAATAAAACTTTACCGAGGGTATCAGCCATCCGCACCTTGCTGAAGTGTGGATTGACGCTTAAAGGGACCTGCAGAAATCTTGAAGTTTGTATCATGCATTAAATTAGCACTTCGGTCTATTAATCCGGTATCATTTTGACTTTAAATACGCTTGCATATAATTAAATAAGTAATTTTTCATCTATATTCTACCAAAATGTTACAATATATTATTGGAGCAATATAATCAATGGTTACACAAATGAAAATTACTTAAAAGCCATAATATGCTTATTGTAAACCTTGATGGAGATGATAGAGACGTTGGGTTTAATATTACCATCGAATCTCCATTAAATCCCCCGATGTACACAGCCTTTAATAGAAACAACTTATTAGAAACATGCGCATCCTTAAAAAGGCACGCTGACTTTCTAACTCTTTGTGTTTACATAAACATTACTTGTGCTATAAATGAACCATTCGGATCTGCACACTTTCTGTGTTGTGCTTAGCATCGGCGCAGCATGTAGGGGATACAGTTTAATTAGTACACAAATATTTATTCGGCATAGTGTGTACAGTTAAATTTTATTCAGTTTGTTAGCGTAAATCGTTGTAATGCTTCCGAGTGTTTCGTCAACTGTTTCAGTTTATGTGTTAATAAGCTTATTGCTAAAGGGACGCCGGGAGATTTAAACAAATCAAGATTGCCGCAAGTCCCTTTAACAGGAAGTGGTAGGGGAAATATGAAATAAGGAGAATTTAAAATGCTGCTGTATGTACATGTATGCATAGAGCATTTTTAGCAAGGTGGAATATGGAATAGCATTTAACAACACATATGACGTACCAATAGTGTATGTGGGTGTAGGGATACATACATAAAACAATATATACTAATTATTTCAAATGCAAAATATGTGCACATTTCTATAAAATTTACATCATGTATCTATAACTACTGGCTACATCTGACAAACTCATAATCGCAGTCACAACTAAAAACACAAATTTCTGTATATTTTCTGCCGTCAAATTCACCCAACCAAAAATTTAAGTTTTAATTATTGTCTACAACGAGACTAGTGCTGTCAGAGGACTACCTTAGCTCTTAACCCGCTAAGCACGACTATAATAGCCTTAGCATCCATTGTAAACCCATATCAGCCTTGCAGGCTGATCAAGGTTTTACTTTACAATGTCTGACTGCTGATTAGTCATTCCCCCGAAACACCCCTTTGTCAAGAGAGGTCCATTATATATATGTAGCGGGTTAAGGGTTAAATATTAATGGGTTTGCTGAATCCCTACTCATCATTCCAGATGTTTCGAGTACTGTAGGGCCTTTGATGGATACATGTAGATATCATTTAGGCAAACCATAAGAATGACATTGATTCTAAAGTTTGCGCCTAAACGTCTGATGAATTTGACGTCACAATACAGACAACAACAGATGACCAGCATCATGCATGTATTTAAGTAAATTTCCATTCATACACTGTATGTTTGGGGGCTGGGGATAGTAATGACACATGCTTGTCCCATTAAATTGCAGCAGCACAGGAAAAATATCATTCCTTATAATGAGTGACGTACATGTATATGATCGGGGAAAAAACATAATGGTATGCGTAGCTAAATAAAGTGTATTATATATATATAAAAAATACATTGATGTAAACAATAAACTGCTTACCGTATAATCCCTAATAAACGCCCCCCGGAGGCGTAACATTTTTGGAAAGTGGGGGGCGTTTATTTGAGACTAAAAATTTAAAATCGGACATTATTTAATGATTTTCTTTACCAAGAAAACCAAAGTCTACATGTCAATCAATCAATTACTACATCGGATTTTAACTTTTCTAGTAATTGTGTGCGTTGCATTGTGAATGAAACAGATTAACTTGCATCTTTTGGTAAGTTTAAAACAAATTATATCGGGAAAAAATGGTGGGTGTGTGGTGCGTGTTTATTAGGGATTATACAATAATAATGTACCTTTTACAAAGTTTACACTGTACAATATACACTGTTTCTAAATGTCTACATCAGCATGAAATAATTTTCGTACTTGAATCCGCCTTCCATCTTTGAAAGACAGATTTCAATTCCCAATTGATTTGTTTAAAATTAAAATATATCTGTATTAAGAGACCACATGTATTTTTAAGGTTTAGAGACCGATTCTGTTCTTCCATTTAGTGGTGTATTTATTCGGGTTTGACTGTTATTAATAGGTGTGTTTGCAGCATTACGTGGGTAAAAACACTCCAACACAAGATAGCCTAAATGGTCACAGAACAACCTAATGTGAGGGAAGTTGCTTTAGTTTCAACATTTTTCTTCTTCTATTCCTTTCTTTTAAAGCTCAGATTCTATACAGGAACAGTAATTAACTGAACCTGGTGGAGGTTATTTTTTTCACCATATTTAACCCAAAATACTTTGGTAAAACTTTAAAAAAAATTACATCATAAAAAAAGGACTTTATTTTTTGCACCTGGTGGAGGTTTTCTTTTTTACCATATTTAACCCAAAATATTTTGGTAAAACTTAAAAAAAATTACATCATAAAAAAGGACTTCATTTTTTTGTTCTGAATACCTATTTGTTGGAGTTGCCTCCCTCCATTGATCATTTGAAACCAACTTTAATTACCTCCCTTCCTGACTAGAAGATATCTTTGATTATAAATTGGTCCTAAAAATGTACAGATCACAATGTTGTTACTATAAAATAATGATACTCATAATTAAAATGAAAACATACTGTTTAATTATATCTTTCAGCAGATTATGTGGCAATAATTAACCCACGGTCAGATCATAGTGGGACGCACCAAATGAATTACCGAGTGAATTACCACATAATCTAGACTACCCTAAGTGAATTACCACATAATCTAGACTACCCTAAGATCTTATTAATTACATCCTAACCAGGGTTCATCCTAGGTTGTCAACATCTGGTCATTTCTAGGAAGAATATCTTTGATTTTTACATACTGTATAAAAACAAAAATGTAAAACTTCTCCCTTGGCTCAACAGAGGGAGAAGTCCAGGATATTTGGGAGATGATTTTTTTGAAGTCTCCATCTAGGATGATCCCTGCTAACATTGAAATTTACATATATACAGTAGTTTATCCTGGCATAATATACATGGCATTGTAATCTATAGAAATGTATTAAAATACGTCCATCACAAAAATTGTTGATTGTTTAAATAGCTGTTGCTAAATAAGTAGCTGAGGATTTTATCGAAAACTCACAAATGATCAAATTAATATAAATTTTGCTAAAGAAAAAACATTGCTTATTTGATTATTTTTGCTATAATTAAACACAAATACAAATGTACCGGTATCAAACATCTGATACGACTTATGGATCATGTTGAACTACAAATCAGCTTAGAAATAATTAAGAATGTATTATTATCCATTCTTTAAAATTCTGTTGTTTTTTCGCTGCTGATATGTTTTCTACCTTTTTTTTTCAATTACGGAAGTGAAAAATTACGGAAGTGAAACCAATTTATGGTTAGTATATTTGAGACAGGTCTAGTCTAACTGTGAGTTATTACCAAAAATTGTAAATTAACCCAACAAATTCAACAATATATGACTTTTATGTGGAATGTTTTTATCACTAAACTTCTAAAGATAGAAAACAAATCTAAAATTAAATTATTACTATGTTGATTGCCGTAACTTGATGACCGAGTTTCTATGTAGATAGTCTTTGACAGTTACATGGTATTTGCTAAGTTGATGTCAGTAACTTGATGACCGAGTTTCTATGTAGATAGTCTTTGACAGTTACATGGTATTTGCTAAGTTGATGTCAGTAACTTGATGACCAAGTTTCTATGTAGATAGTCTTTGACAGTTACTTGATATTTGCTAAGTTGATGTCAGTAACTTGATGACCGAGTTTCTATGAAGATAGTCTTTGACAGTTACATGGTATTTGCTAAGTTGATGTCAGTAACTTGATGACCGAGTTTCTATGTAGATAGTCTTTGACAGTTACTTGATATTTGCTAAGTTGATGTCAGTAACTTGATGACCGAGTTTCTATGTAGATAGTCTTTGACAGTTACTTGATATTTGCTAAGTTGATGTCAGTAACTTGATGACCGAGTTTCTATGTAGATAGTCTTTGACAGTTACTTGATATTTGCTAAGTTGATGTCAGTAACTTGATGACCGAGTTTCTATGTAGATAGTCTTTGACAGTTACATGGTATTTGCTAAGTTGACGTCAGTAACTTGATGACCAAGTTTCTATGTAGATAGTCTTTGACAGTTACTTGATATTTGCTAAGTTGATGTCAGTAACTTGATGACCGAGTTTCTATATAGATAGTCTTTGACAGTTACTTGATATTTGCTAAGTTGATGTCAGTAACTTGATGACCGAGTTTCTATGTAGATAGTCTTTGACAGTTACATGGTATTTGCTAAGTTGATGTCAGTAACTTGATGACCGAGTTTCTATGTAGATAGTCTTTGACAGTTACTTGATATTTGCTAAGTTGATGTCAGTAACTTGATGACCGAGTTTCTATGTAGATAGTCTTTGACAGTTACTTGATATTTGCTAAGTTGATGTCAGTAACTTGATGACCGAGTTTCTATGTAGATAGTCTTTGACAGTTACATGGTATTTGCTAAGTTGATGTCAGTAACTTGATGACCGAGTTTCTATGTAGATAGTCTTTGACACTTACTTGATATTTGCTAAGTTGATGTCAGTAACTTGATGACCGAGTTTCTATGTAGATAGTCTTTGACAGTTACTTGATATTTGCTAAGTTGATGTCAGTAACTTGTTGACCAAGTTTCTATGTAGATAGTCTTTGACAGTTACATGGTATTTGCTAAGTTAATGTCAGTAACTTGATGACCGAGTTTCTATGTATATAGTCTTTGACAGTTACATGGTATTTGCTAAGTTGATGTCAGTAACTTGATGACCAAGTTTCTATGTAGATATGTGTTTTTGTATGATCGAGGGTGATAACTTGTAGGTGGTCAACGTTTTTCAGCACTTGATGCGACTATTCATCATATATGGACAAAAATTAATGGCACAGAAATCACAGCTCCAGTGTTAGTTTGACACCCATGTGGAAGATTGACGATGATGATGATTTAGAGGTCTTTCGTAAAGTTTAGAAATGAGCAATCAGGAAACAGCTGAATCAATAATGACTACAAAGTCACCATCGGCTTCTAGAACACTTAGTTTGACATGTCGCACAATGGCATACTGAACCTTAAACAGGACAAAATGTTTACCCAAAGGCGGAGCCAATGTAGACGATCTTGACTTCATAACGACGTTTCAATACACAGCTTCTTATATTATTATAAAGTATTGTTTCACAAGTTAAATTTTTTCTCATTATTTCATCAACTTTATTCTACCAAAACAAGAAATTAACAACACAAAAAATCCCTTTTTTGTCCATCATTGCAGGCCCCTGTTATATCAGTTAAGAATTTTACATTTGGTCAGAATTTTATTTTTTCAACACCACTGGTCATTCCTGTACCGTATGCCTCTATTTCTTTCTTCTACAATTCTTGCAATTTCCTTCTCTTCATTACCATGATAACAATGATTTATTTCATGTCAGGTACAACCGACTTACTTAATTGTTTTAAGGCTAAAATATAATAAGTAGTTGCAAGGCATGTCTATTTTTTCTTCAATTTCTTTGCTGACTCTTTTTCCTTTCTTTGCTGCTTCAGCTTCTTCTTCTCTTCTTTAAGGCGTTCCTTCTCTCTCAGGCTTTTGAATAGTTTGTAAGAGAAGAAAACTGAAAAATAAAAGATGGTCTGTGTTGAATTCAATAGTTATAAAGAGCCGCTCCAAGAAAGAGACTCGGATTGCTATATTATTACTATCAAAAACACACATTGCACACAAATTCATAAATCATGAGCATTCACAGACGGGAGACAAAAAGGCATAGGAGGAGAAAAAATAAATAAAATGAAAATGATTTCATTTGCAGTACACAGGTCTGCTTTAATAATCAATGATGCAATATATGAAATTCAAGAAAATCTGACCCCTTTGGTTGGGAATAAAAACACCTTTTTAACATCTGAGGTAATATTTTCTTTTGACATGTTTAAAACACAACCTTTTATTATTATAATTATCTATTTGTCAAATTTTAGGGAAAGAAAACCAGTAATCCGAGTCTTCTCTGACCTTACCAGCCTTTTACGATTTTGGTATTTCATCTAGCTGTGTAAAAAGCCACAATTCTTTTTAAAAAAAGGCTTTTAGGGTCAAAGAAGGCTCGGATTAGCCTGAAACTAGCAGAGGCACACATGTTTTCTGACGTCACCTGTCAACTTTACTGAAAGCAAAACACAGCTACATTGTTGTTTTTTCAATCCATCAAAATTAATGGTTTTTTTTTCAATCTTAAAAGACAAAAAAAAAATCAGACATCAAAAAGTATTGTCCTTTACTTATTTTTGTGTTTGGTTTGTTTAACACTGTTTAGCCATCACAACAAATTTCTGATTAAGATTCACAAACTGATGAGAGAAGGAATACAGAGAAACAGATACTTCCGCATCAATTGGGTAAATACCCACTGTTTTTTTTAAAAATGGGTATTTTGAATTTTAATTGGGTATTTTTTTCCGGATACCAACTAATTTTAATTTAATTGGGTATTTTCTAAATATAATTCAGAGCTCCAGATAAGGATTTGGACATTGAGTATTTTTACTCCATTGTTTTTATTTTAATTGGGTATTTGCATTTTGCAATTGGGTAAAACAAAGAATTTACCCCCATCAATTATTTTTCAATTGGGTATTTTTATCCTACCCGGATGTTTTCTTTTGAGTATTTCCTTGAAAAATTAACTTACAACAAACAAAACACATAATCAAACATGTTTTATCACTTTTATCATTATGTGCTGTGCATACTGTCATAATGTAAACTGTAACACATGCCTTGTGAAACGTAGACAACATTGAAAGGGTACAGGCAAAAATGAGTAAATCGCGCACAATTTAAACTGAATTTCGGAACCAGTCTGTTCACTCGGCAGTTTCGGTCTTTTACCTATATTTGATTTTGTTTCGAGATATTGTGAGAACTCTGGGCAAATACGCGATCGATTAGAAATGAAAAATTGCAAAATACGCTAGCAATTTGCGAGGAGTTGCGTATCAGACATTTCTTTTGCGTTATGATACGCATGGTTTTGTCTTTATATTGCTTTTTCTACCATTTTATTTGCGTATTTACGCAAATACGCACCTTATCTGGAGCTCGGGGAATACCTACGTATTCTCAGAAAAAAAAAAAAATCCTATACATGAATGTAACTGTGTAGATGTATATGAAGTTGCACTAAAATAAAAACAACAAATACTTAGCATAAGCGTATAAAGATCACTGCAAAGAAATACATCCATCGTATTTCCCCTTTCTATGACTGACTTCATAAATGATATTAACTATGCACATCTGATGTTCACATTCAATATCATTATTCTGAGAACTGCCGTCACAAGTACATAGTTTACTGAAGAAACATTATTATACTGACGGTCAATGAAAACGCACCATTAACTCCGTGTTTGAGCTGTTGGATTATTCGCAAGCCATTTGAAATACAACTGCTGAACTAATATTTTTTATTTTTTAAGTATTGAATCTTGATACCTAACTTGTCTCACATGTTTATTGGTAGGCTTTAATGGCAAGCAGTTCCACGGTTAGTTACCTTGTCATTTAACATTGTTTTCTATGGATAATCATAAAAAAAAAGCAAACTGTTCCACTAAATTTTAAGCTGCATTAATATGTCTCTGAATAAATCCTTTTTCGTTTTACTGGCCTTTTTATTGTTTGATGTCTTACAGTATTATGCTATGAATGTTTTTGAGAAAATTATTTCGTTTTGCTATGTAAGTGATGAAAAACAACAACGCATTTATATGTAAGCATTTCATAACACCATAGTGGAATGCACTAAATCCAGATATGCACGTAAAAAAAATTAAATGCTGACTCGTTATATGGATTATCTCATATTTAGTCCAAAATTCCTAAAAATTCTAACTTTTAAAAGGATTTGTTTTGTGGTGCATTTTCAATGATGGTGAGTTAGTCTCATTTATTTGATGTCTGGGGTGCTTTTTTTACATACGGACGTTTATAGATGCACCGTGTGACATCTCATTGCATTCAACGAAAAACTGTGTGGACAATTTCAGAGTGTGTGTAAGGCCAAATAAAATTATATCTGTGTTTACTGTAACAATGCTGAAAAAAATAGGGTAGGTAGGTAGGCATTTTATTTTATGGCGAAGTTACATTATGATTTAAGGTGGCGATGGGAAAATGTGGTATTTTAAAAACTACAATAGATAACAATATGAAATTGTGTATGTTTTATTGTTTCCCAAAAGGCCTGGTAACAACTGGCTCTTTTCCCAAACACTTGCAATTATTACAAAGGGGTAAAACAGTTTTAAATGTTTTCCGCAAGTCCGAAAGAGGGTCAGCTCCAACAGCAATGAGTACATGAGCCGGCTGGGATCAGTCTAGCTCCCTAGAGTGTTATCTCCAGTGGGGCCTGACATGTTATGAGTGACTTGACTTCCAAGCTCTTCCTGAATACCGGTATATGACCATCAGGAAGGATGGGGGACCCACAGGTGTAGTCAAATTCTGCGGTTGACATACATGTTACCAAGAGCAGTTCTTGCCTCCCAGACAGCTGAAAAAATATTCAAAGTTATAATGTCAAATGTTAATTGACCATTTGAATAGTTTTGTAAAAGTGTTGACTTACATGTATATTACTTCTCTAACATCAGAAAGTAATAAATATTTATAAATTTCTCATGTTAGTTATTATATGAGCCTATATTGAGGTTGAGTTCAGAACATTATTATGGAACGGCATACTTCTTCAAGAAGTTATAATGCAGTAGTAGTCGATGCCAATGCTTGGTGCTGAGAAGCAAGCAAACATATGCACATTAATATTACTGTTTTAGAAACAAACTTACGACAGGTGGCCTGGAACTCGGGGCATTTACCGACCTGTTTGTGGTACTTGTCAAACAATTCAACAATCGATTCTTTATGGAGAGTGCACGCCATAACATTAGCGCTTCCACGTGCTGACATTTTTGAAACTGTACAGCCAAAACAGCACTGGGAGACGCCATTTTGACTGTTTTATACCAGTCCTGTGCACAGTATACCATGAAATTCACACACTTTCAAAACAGCACCGCGAAATTGAAAATTGCACCGTGATCTCATGACTATTATTATTTTTTCAACATTTCTTTTTTTTTTTAATTTTTTTTTTTTCTTCAATAAACAGATAAAATAAAAAGGAGTCGGGGGTGTTTTCAGAGGGTCGGTCGGGTTACAGTAAACTCAGGTATAATTTTATTTGGCCTAAACGCAAGACACCTATTTTGCTGTTAAAACAATGCATAGTACCTAGATTTAAAATAATGTATTTCATATCAAAATCTGTTTTGGATTAACATTTTAGTGTGAAATGGATAACAAATGATCATTCTTCATTCAGATAAGTGGTACGTACATTTACTAAATTCAGTGTATCAGTTAAAATTTACTGTTTATGCGCAGAGACTGCGGAAAGTCCACAGAAAAAAAGTAAAGCGTGATGGCGCATATCAAAAATCATCTTGCTATTCATAGATGTGTATTTTATGCACTAGACGATGAGTATTCATGATAGTGCTAAGTCTTTAGCATGCACAGGGTATGCACATGAACAAACGGCTTTACATGGTAGTGGGACACAAGGGACCATGGACAAAAGGGACCAGACACTTGGGACCACATTTTGGGACAAAAGGGACCACATTTGGGGACAAAAGGGACCATTCAAAAATTAGTTAAAAATGTAGATTTACATTGATAATAGTTGTGTATTGCAATGGTAAATATCATAATTTGATTATTTAAATGATAATTTAAAGGATAACTTAAACTCATTTGATGGCCAATTATTCAATAAAGTTATAGGTTAAAATGTTCATTCTTTTTCCAGAATTTAAGTTTAATTAATTAAAATTAACTGTTCATAATATTAGATCTTATACTATTTAAACATGATGGAGTCTACTGTCAGGGCTTTCCCCAGCCATTTATGGCGTGGCGGTGCCGCGATGCCTTCAACTCAGAAAGTGACTTACCGCCACGCCTTAATGTAGCCGCGATGCTTTAAATCCCTTGCCGCGATCCCTTAATCCTATCAATATACAATTTTCCCTTACTGAACAGCTGATTACCTGGCTGTGTGTAAACTGCCTGAAGCTATGACGCGTGTTGATGCAGTAAAGGCGGTCACGTGGTACTCAATACACAGGGCTTGTGTTAGGCCTGGCATTTTATATGCTAAGTGTTAAGTAAACAAAAGATGATTAGGGGAGTGAGTGCCGCTAATTAAATTTGGTTTATTGCCCAAATTGGTCATGATTAAAGGAGAGCAGTATCGTTGATTGGTATTTGTAACGCATGGGGCTAAATGACGGGTTTATGGATAATTTGATTGAACGTACGTTTATCGTGTATTAGTAGTAGGATGAATTTACGAACACTAATCAATGTTTTAATCGTAAGTATAATGAATGAGGTTGATATTTTGTAATTATTTAATAATAACTCAATCAAGTAATTAAGTCAGCATATTTAACTGATTTTTTATCTTGATAGTTACGCTAATTAATCGATATTTTCGGGAACTTTAAAGAGAAATCGTCAGTTTGCTTATTGAAGTTCAGTGAAGATTTTGTAATGATATAATTTTTTCTTTATTAAATAATTAAGGTTGCCACCAATTGCATTTGGTATTAGAATAGCATTTTTTATTAAAAGATTTTGAAATAAAAATATAATAAAATATGTTTTTTTATTATTTCATCCATTCTTTCTGATACCAGATATACGCCAGATCTCTTCTTTTCAACTGCCATTAAAAAAAAAAATTGACGCGGGAAGGGGGTACCACCCCCTTTCCCACACCCATCCCCCTTTGTACGCAAAAAATGCCACCACTCCTTAAAAAAATCCTGGGGAAAGCCCTGACTGTTATGTGTTTATATTCATTGTAAGTAATTTTCATGTAATTATTAATTAGTGCATGCAGAATTCTGGAACCAGTTACCAACTTAATATTTTCCTTAAAGGGCCATACTAATTGAAAAATATTTAAACTAATAAGTTTAAATCATCAAAAAATTAAATAGAAAACAAATAATAGCTTACTAATAGTATTTATTTGTTTGTGAAATTGTTCACATAATATGGATCTTTTAAGGATAAGGATATTTAAATCCAGGATTTTTTATATAAATGTATGCAAAAACAACAATTATTTATTTGTTTTACTAGTAGTATACATATGTCATTTGTGAGTTCTTATCATATAAATTGTTTAAATAGCCATTTCATGAAGATAGATAACTGATTGCATTTATAATCCAGCTTCTTAATTAAATGATTGTATCACAATACAAAAATAAAACTATGGTCCCTTGTGTCCCATAATGTGGTCCCTTTTGTCCAAAAAATGTGGTCCCAAGTGTCTGGTCCCTTTTGTCCATGGTCCCTTGTGTCCCATATTCCTTTACATGCCCTTCAAAGATACTAATACTATTAACGTCATGTATTTATTCTAATAGAGCCCTTATTATTCAAAATGTGTTGTTTGTACTTCATGTATATAATTCACAATATATACATAAACAATCGCTAAGTGGTATGTATTTGAATGAAGTAAATGTGTATCTATAAGTAACATATGTTAAAACTAAGCAATCAGCTAGACACCGGTGCAAAGGCCGAGAAGGGTCTGGCTACGTTGCAAAGTTTGTTTAAGTTATTTGACGCTACTTACTGACTAAAAATCCGATTATTATACCAGGGATGATAAACACCGAATTATCTATACTCTCCTTCACAGGACCAGAGCCGATCTCAACCATTTTCACAGCAACAGATGTTAGAAAAGCGAATTGCAATGTTGTACACCGGTTCAGAATGGCGGAAGTGACGCACAGTGGAACTTTGGGTAATATATTTTCAGAAATCAAACGAAAGTTCAGGAACTGCACGAAAGGAAATATAAAGCCAAAAAGGAAAATACAACGGTTACACAGCGGACACAAGATACAAAATACAAGAATACACGATACAAGGATATTTATTTCAAGTCGTTTTGTTACAAACAGTTTAACATTATTTGTTGTTGTTTTTGTTGTAAATAATAATTAATTTGCCAATATAACACTGGCTGTGGTCACTATGTGCTTCTTCAAATACATTTTTTTTTTGCTTTCACTTTGGACTAACACTTTTGTGTGTTGATGTTGAGTAAGTTTAAATAATTAGTTATGGACAATGAGTCTTCCAGAATTTCTTAGGAATACTCCAAATGCCATTGTAATCTCCATGTTTGTTGCGTCTGCTGGACTGCCAATGTTTCCCGTTAGAACTTGTAGGTTTATATGATATACTTTCAGACTGTCTCTTGCTATAATATGTTCAACTGTATTTTCAAGGTGTGTTCTTTCTTTAGTAAATTTGTCACAATCGTATAAATAGTGTTCAATAGTTTCTTTCACCTTACAAAATTCACATAGCTCTGACTTTTCTGACTGTTCAGGGTCTATTTTACTCATATAATGGTTCAGCTGTGTGACTCCACTGATTAATTGATTGATGATCACTGCTACTTCTCTTTCTTCGCCAACTTTCTTCCTTTTCTTTATATTTACTTTTGGAATAATCTCTTGATTTTTTCCTGATGTAGATGTATTTTCAAAAGAACGTTGCCACTTTTCTTCTAACCCTTTTTTCATTAAGCTGATGATCTCTCTACGATCTGCTACTCTTTCATAAAAGTCTTCTTTCTAGTCTATCACTTCTTTAGCTGCCTCGTTAGCCAAATGGTTTGCTAATCCATTACCTTCAATGTCTTTAGCTATTTCCGACAGCACATATCGAGGGTTCGGTACAAAACTATTGTATCTCCTTCTTTATTCATATTTAGTTACTATAGTTTTGCTCTGACCCCTCGGTATGTTAGTGTGTTAAAATACACGTTTAATGCTCTTTTGAAATTTTTCGTATTGGCGAGCATCATATAAATATGCAGTTACATAGAACGTCAGAATAATAAAAAAAAAACTGCATAGGAGCCAATTTATTAGGCTATGAATTGAGATATAAAAACTATTAAGGAAATTGGTAAATATATATAATGAGAAATAGGTAAAGAACTACTTAATCATTAAAATTGGCTAACTGCAGTAGCCCCACCCCCGTCCCTTCACCCTTAATGCGCCCGTCTGCACATGGGGAGTGTTCCAGCACCTGTTCTTACGCTTATGTAATATTGACAATCAGGGGCGTACCTATGCACAATTGACAGCTTAGGCCCGATGTTTAACTTAATTTACGGAAAATGCTTTTTTTTTTATTTATATTTTAATGTTTCGATTTTTGAAAATTAGAGAAAATTAGGCATAGGACCGGGCCTACACTGCCTACGCAGATCTACGTCAAAGCTAGTTAATAGTCTGTTGAGCGGTGTGAAAATAAGGGGTCAATAAAGTTCTATCATAAACAAACACACATTAAAAAGACTCTTAATTAAATATAGCTAATTTGCAGATATTGGATCAATGTGGGACCCTATGTGAAACAAATTAAATCTGGCATGAGACGAAATCCCATTGCATCAACCGTGGATGGAAGTCATCGGTCCCACCGTAAAGGGACATAAGGCAGTCTTGATTTTTTAAAAAGTTAATGTTTCTACATACATTGTATTTGTTCAATACATTAATATTAATTATAAGAATAGTATAAAGCCAACTATTTTTGCATATTACTAACTACTGATTACATTTCACCAATAATCAATATTGAAACATCCAGTAGAATAACGAATACAACTTGAAAACTTAAAATTGTATTTAAATATATGCAAGCAGACGATACCGGATTAATAAACCGAGAGGCTAATTTTAATGCTTGTTAAAAACTTCAAGATTGCCATGTGTTTCTTTAAACGGACGGACGCGATCTGGGTGTAAATCCAAATACGAATAGCCATCATTACTTGTTTCAATTGAATATGGAGTAAAAAAAAACCGAGTTTGAATTGAATTGTGGTTTTACGGGGCACCGTTCTATGAGAGTTCGTGCTTGTACGTGCTGGTAGTTTATATACTGAAAGGGAAAAAACCGCATACTCAAACAAATGCCTATACATGTACTATATACACTATTATGTACACCTAATTCCACGTAATGTTCCAGATATATCTCAACGTGTTTTGTACAAAAAGGGGCTACAGCTAATTACAGAAAGGACAACTCTCGCATGTAGTAGACCTTTTAATCAAAGTATACTTTGTCACACGATTTTCATAAATGTTGATGTGTCGCTTGAAAAGTCAAGCCATTTCAGTATTGTGTGTTAAGAGATTGCAACGTTTAAAGCCTAAGTTTGCTACCTGCTTGAGCCAAATGCGCATTCTGTCGGTATTGAAACTTTTTCTTTTCGGTATATAGTGGGATGTTTTGAGGCTTGACTGGAACTTTAGATTCTGACTTGAGACTGTATATGAGATTTTACCACTATACGAATACGATTAATGAATTAAAACTGTATCACGGGGTAGCTTATTATACTTTTTTTATACATTTTTACAACCTATATTTGTATCGTTGTTTTCACTGGATGTGGACTTCATTGTTAGAGATTTCCTTTTTATTTATACTGCCTTGTCAATCTGGGCGCTGAAAAAAGGAAAGTAGCGAGGTTGTGTACACATACAATCGATTTAAGCCAACAATTAGGCCATATTGCCTACTGACTGTTCCAAGTCGGTTAATCCGTCTTCACCACTGTTTGTGTTGTGTATTGTCATTGTATATCCGTCTTCACCACTGGCACTGGAGCCGCAGATATTATATAAAAAAATAAAAAATACGATATCCCCCTATTATCTATAGATAATAGTGGGATATCGTATTTTTTTATTTATTTTTATATAATATCTGCGGCTCCAGTGCCAGTGGTCTTCACCACTGTCTGTGTTGTGTATTGTCATTGTATATTTAATTTGTTCATTGTGGTGTGTGCGGTTCTACGGTGCTCTTGGGTGCTGTGATTTCTATAAGACCATTTTTATTCTTTCAGAATTAAAACTGTATCACGGGGTAGCTCATTGGTATTAAAGTGTATTACTGACAGTGCGGCCTTGTTATTATCTAATGGGCCCACCTCAATTTACATCTAGATAAAAATATGCAGCATGGGCACAGAACCTTCTCACTTTCAGAACTGCAGAGTTGCTGCAATTTTTGTTGTAAATAATCCATTTTTCGCCGGAGCCACGATCGTTGTTTTCTGCCATCACTCAAGTAGCACCTGAAACAATACAGGAATCATGATGAAGACCTTTAATGAACATGGCAAAAATGACAAAATGAACATGAATTCGGGATACCCTCTGCCTGGATAAGCAGTGGACCTAGTCATGCCCAGGAACCACACGGGGTAACAAAACCTAGAGAACGTTCCGATTTAACAAAACCCCGAGACCGTCCCGATTTAATTGTTGTTAATGAAATAGTTTGGCCTGGTCAGCTATACGACGGGGCTATTTTTTTATATATTAATTTAAATGATGGTTGAAGGCTACACTAAATTCTTGTTTTTTAGATCTGATTTAACTTTTATTCAAATAGTTGTACAACTTCTTGCTCTATGACCGCCGTATGAATAAATGTGTTAAACAACAAAAACCCGCTAAGTTGTCGAGTTTTCCAGACCAAACATTTTCATAAACACTTATTAAACCGTTGGTAATATTCGTTAACTACATGTGCACATTTCATCATTACGGCCGATTACACTTCCTCTAGATCACCTCAAGTGTCTTAAAAACGCAGAACTGTCAAAATGTCGAAGTTGATTTGCCTTCGGCACAGTGATATGTACCTTTTGTAACATCGATTTTCTGTAGCGCCGCATTGAGCCAACGTCGCCCTTTACTAAGTTGAGAGACGTCTTGTTGCATTGCATACCCGACCATACCCTTTTTAAAGATGTCCCCCTTTCTTTTATGACTGCCTTTATAAACTAAAATATTAAAATTAAAGACACAGTATAATTGGGGAATGGTGAAAGGGGTGGGGGCGAGCGAGCGAGAGAGAGAAATAGAGGCAGAGAGAGAGATCGAGACGATGATAGGGAGGGGGAGTCAAATCTGGCCAGTTTTCAAACTTGTCCGGACAACCTCCTCAGATACCATGATTGTACATTCTGAAACCCTGAATCGTATACCCTAGATTAGGTTTCTCATTGACTGCTGTGGTTGTTCAGTACAATTCTGACTTCTTGAGGCGATTCTAATTTATACATTTTTTTTAATACATTTTTACAACCTATATGTGCATCGTTGTTTTCACTGGATGTGGACTTCATTGTTAGAGATTTCCTTTTTATTTATACTGCCTTGTCAATCTGGGAGCTGAAAACAGGAAAGTAGCAAGTTTGTGTACACATACAATCGATTTAAGCCAACAACTAGGCCATATTGCCTACTGACCGCTCTAAGTCGGTTAATCCATCTTCACCACTGTTTGTGTTGTGTATTGTCATTGTATATCCGTCTTCACCACTGTTTGTGTTGTGTATTGTCATTGTATATCCGTCTTCACGACTGTTTGTGTTGTGTATTGTCATTGTATATTCGTCTTCACCACTGTTTGTGTTGTGTATTGTCATTGTATATCCGTCTTCACGACTGTTTGTGTTGTGTCTTGTCATTGTATATTCGTCTTCACCACTGTTTGTGTTGTGTCTTGTCATTGTATATCCGTCTTCACCACTGTTTGTGTTGTGTATTGTCATTGTATATCCGTCCACCACTGTTTGTGTTGTGTATTGTCATTGTATATCCGTCTTCACCACTGTTTGTGTTGTGTATTGTCATTGTATATCCATCTTCACCACTGTTTGTGTTGTGTATTGTCATTGTATATTTAATTTGCTCATTGTGGTGCATGCGGTTCTACGGTGCCCTTGCTCTTGGGTGCTGTGATTTCTACACGATCATTTTTATTCTTTCATTGAAACATTCTGTAGTTACCTGCCTTTAATAGAAAAAATAGATTACCTCCCTTTATGGAAATAAAATAAATAGAAGTAAATTACTAAATCTAGTTAATAAATTCAATTGTTTGATTCAATATTAATGTGAAGGTTTAGGTTTACCACCACTAATTACATGTAAATCTCCGAGGTGTAGCGAGGTGTAGTCGAATGTAGTTCCTATAATAAAAAGTAATCCCTCCTTTTTTGATGTAAATGGGCATTATAAGTAGGGGGAAACTGCCCATTTCTATTCGATTTTATGGTTGTATGTATAAGAAGCGTATTACTAGGTTTTACTGGATCACTGATAAACATTTTCGAAATTTCAACTACTTTGTGAGCAATGAAAATAATCAATGAAAACATCTGTACCGTACGTTGACCTGTTTAGTATACAAACAAGAACTTCCTTACAGTTGACCCGTTTAGTATACAAACAAGAACTTCCTTACATGTGAGCCCACCTCCTCTGGTGATTTTTCAAGTTGAAAATTAGATTTCTATATGAACAATTACACTGCTGTTATCCATACTTGGAGTTGTGCATTATCCATACTTGGAGTTGTGCATTATCCATACTTGGAGTTGTGCATTATCCATACTTGGAGTTGTGCATTATCCATACTTGGAGTTGTGCATTATCCATACTTGGAGTTGAATTTGCAGAAAATCATTAATATGTTCACGACACAAACATTGGTGTCTATCGGGAGAATAATTAGTGGTTTCATACCTTTATGGAAATTCAGAGTAGCTATCATACAATGTAAACAAGATGGCCACTGGCAGCCATGTTTTACGTTGCTTTAAAATGAATTTTTACAACTTATACTCATTCAAGTCAATTTGGTAAATGTTCCAAATTATAGCGCCATTTTTTTAGAGCAGTGATCACAAGATTGTCTTTTTAAAAATCCTTTTTTACACCCATAGCAGATATTTTGGATTTTGAACTAACTTTATTTAAACCAGGGTATGTGATGTTTTAGAGGTTTCAGAGAAACAGATATGTTTTTAAGTTTTTTTTCATATATATATATATATGTCTATGTAAACAACAGGTCAATGACCTTGAAGTTCTACTGATAGGTTTTTGATAGCTAGATCAGCATTCCTCTGAAGTTTCATGAAAATCTGTCGAGTAGCTTCAGAGGAGTAGTCGCTACAAGTTTTCATTATATAACTCTATAGAAACAAAGATGGCCACTGGCAGCCATGTTTAACGTCAAATCAAAATACTTTTCGACAAGGATCAACGTCATGGATCAACGTCATGTCATACTGATCATTTTAGGAAAAGACGCATATCAAATTATTTTTTAGCCTTGGCGGCCGTCTTGAATTTCTGGCCGACCTGAAAGTTTGCTGGGATCAATTAGATATCAAGAGCAACATTCCTGTGAAGTTTCATGAAAATCCGTCAAGTAGTTTCAGAGAAGTGGTCACTACAAGTTTTCATTATATAACTCTATGTAAACAAAGATGGCCGCTGGCAGCCATGTTTGTCGAATCAAAATAATTTTCGACAAGGATCAACATCATGTCATACGGATCATTTTAGGGAAAGACGCATACAAAATTTATTTTTAGCTTTGGTGGCCATCTTGGATTTCACATCAATATGAATGTTTGCTAGGATCAACTAAACTTCATGGGCAACATTTCTGTAAAGTTTCATGAAAATCCATCCAGTAGTTTCAGAGGAGTAGTCGCCACAAGTTTTCATTATATAACTCTATGTAAAAAAAGATGGCCGCTGGCGGCCATGTTTAACGTCACATCAAAATAATTTCGACAAGGATCAACATCATTCCATACTGATCATTTTAGAAAAAGTCCCATATCAATATCACTTATAGTTTTCAAGAAGTACTCGCTACAAACTTGTTTTCTGAAAATCTATTTTTAGCTGTGGCGGCCATCTTGAATTTCCAACCAACCTGAAATGTTGCTAGGATCAGTTAGACATCAAGAGCAACATTCCTGTGAAGTTTCATGGAAATCCGTCGAGTAGTTTCACAGGAGTAGTCGCTACAAGTTTTTACTAAATAACACTATGTAAACAAAAATGTTTAATGTCGAATCAAAACGATTTTCGACAAGGACCAACATCATGTCATCCCATATCAGTCACATATCAACATCACTTAAGAGTTTTCAAGAGCTGATCATTTTAGAAAAAGTCCCATATCAATATCACTTAAGAGTTTTCAAGAAGTAGTCGCTACAAATTTGTTTTTTAAAAATCTATTTTTAGATTTGGTGGCCATCTTGGATTTCACAACAACATGAATTTTTTTTTGTTAGGATCAACTAGACTTCATGGGCAACATTTCTGTAAAGTTTCATGAAAATCCATTCCGTAGTTCTAGAGTAGTCGCTACAAAAAAAAAGGTTTACGGACGGACGGACAGACACCGCACCACGGCATAAGCTCTGCTGATCAGTAGAGCTAAAAATGTGACCCATGGGTCGCCATTTGAACACATCTGGTAGAGGACCATAAGCTAATGATAAATACAATATGTATAATTATAAACCTCTAGTTTCAGAGATTATTTTAAGATTCTCCTATGCAACTCTGCAAAACTGTGAACCCACTTCACCAAGGTGGGGTCAGATTTGACCCCAGGGTCACCATTTGAACCATAGTTGGTTCAGCACATTTTAGTCTACAAAGGACGGTCATTTTTTTTGGTGGAGGCAGACCAGCCACTTATTCGCGGGTAGAACCAGCAGCATCTTTACCATCCAGGCAACGGAGGTAACTGGCAGAGGCTGATGCAATAAATGAGGACTCTATGCCTTGCGTGTTTCCTACATAAGACATGCAAAATCTCTATATACAAACGTTCGACTCCTGGGGCAGAACCATTTTTGAGCAGAGACTTCAATTGAACAAACTTGATAATCTACAGCTTGGCAATCACAAGAAAAACTGTCGAAATCTGTTCAGTGGTTTTCGAGTAGAAGATTTGTTTCGACCTTGTATGGTAATGGTGGCAATCTTTGAGGTCGCATCGACACTAACCGCATGAACCTGCATGTGGTTTTGTGAAAATTGACCCAGTGGTTTCGAAGGAGAAATTGTTTAAAGCAAAGGTTAACGACGGACGGACAGACGAAGAGCGACCCCAATAGCTCATTAGATCTAAAAACGGTTGCATGAATTGAATTCATAGTTACATCTTGGCAACAGGTAGAATCCTATTGAATTATGGGTCAATAGATCAGTCACTGGTCATTATTTCGAAAAAAGCAGCATGGGGCTGGGTTGATTCCATTTAACAAAGGCAGTTAGAATTACTTGATAGTGGTCGCTTCATTCCTGTTGGATCCATAAAATTATATGAAGTGCTGGTGCGCCATATAACCAGATTAAATATGGGATTTATCAGTAATAAAGAAAAACTGTCAAAATCTGTTCAGTGGTTCTTGAGTAGAAGATTTGTTTCGACCTTGTATGGTAATGGTGGCCATCTTTGATGTCGCATTGACATTGACCTCATGAACTGCATGTGGTTTTGTGAAAAGTGGTTTCGAAGGAGAAATCGTTCAAAGCAAAGGTTAACGACGGACGGACGAAGAGCGACCCCAATAGCTAATTCGATCTGAAAACGGCTGCATGAATTGAATTCATAGTTACATCTTGGCAAGAGGTAGAATCCTATTGAATTATGAATGGGTCATTAGATGAGTCACTGGTCATTAGTTATTTCGAAAAAAAGGAGCATGGGGCTGGGATGTGTGACCACAAGATTCCATTTAACAAAGGCAGTTAGAATTACTCGATAGTGGTCGCTTCATTCCTGTTGGATCCATAAAATTATATAAGTGCTGGTGCGCCATATAACCAGATTAAATTTCGATCCATCAGGCTCTTGGTTTACTGAAACGGGATGATTGAATTGGATTTTATAGTCGCACCAACAGCTAAGGTCATATGGCGACTTTCCAGCTTCCATTGGTGGAAGAAGACCCCCAGGTGCCCCTCCGGGCAATTTTCGTGCACGGGCGGGCACCTGGGTAGAACCACCGACGTTCCGCAAGCCAGCTGGATAGCTTCCTCACATAAAGATTCCTAGGCCCGAGGGATCGAACCTACAGCGGTGAGGGGCATGAAACGGGATGAACACAAGTTTTTCAATTATTTTTAAAGGAACACACGGCGATCTTGAAGCTTTTATCAAGCATTAAAATTAGCGTCTCAATTTATTAATCTAGTATCATTTTGACTTAAAACTCGTCGCAAAAATTGAATACATAGAATTGTGAGTTTTCATAGAATTGTTTTAATTTTTTCGTCTTATCTACCACACTGACAGGTTTAAATATATTATTGGTGCGATATAATCACCAGTTAATAATATCCAAAACAATTCCCTTAAACTATTCTTATAATTAATATTAATGATTAAACAAAAGCTAGTTATGTGAAAAGCTAATGGAGACGCCGCGAGTTTCGAGTTTTAAAATCGATCAAGATGTCACGTGTCCCTTTAAGATGTGAACTGATCCTGCAGCATCAGTGCGGAATGACTGGAGGTCCTGGAAAATAACAGAACAACACAATATATGTTATGTTTTTAAATATTTTCAAGTTTATTACTAAGTCGTGATAAAAGACACAATACATCTACATAATGTACAGATGCTAATGCATACGAATTTCATACCAACGATAAAAATTTAACATTATCCGAGTGAACATGTTACAAGTAAATGATATCGGTAAAACTGTGTAAAGCAAATCTACCGCGGTAGTCAGTGGGAAAAAACGTCGATATAATAATGGCCGAACTGTCTGAAAAACAGTACATAGACAGGGTAGGAGGCTTTTGAATAACTATCCCCACACCCAACCGGCCCTACCCCACCCCCATGTTTAAGAGATTGCTTCATTGAATAGTGGTTAACGTCATTTTCAGCACATTTAGGCTATGTATGATGGTTGATTTTTGGTGTGTGGAGGAAGACCAAGCACTTATTCCTGGGTGGAACCAGTACTGTATACCGACCATCCATAAGAATCGGCAATATAACAAGAACTTAAATGTTGACATTTAAGCTATTCTGAAGTCTTCTCACAGGGTTCCCACCCTTATTGGAAGGCCAATTCAAAGACTTTTCAAGGACTTTCAAGGACCTTTTTTCCAAAATTCAAGGACTAATTTTCACGCAATGTAATGCCCAAAACAGCAACAAATATTCTAGGAACGCACAACCAATAGCCATTTTTTGGGATGAACAGCAAAAATCCAGAATTTAAGGACTTTCAAGTACCTCATCCGATTTTCAAGCACTTTCCAGGCATTGCATTTTTTTTTTCAAATTCAAGTACTTTCAAGGACCCGTGGGAACCCTGTTCTCAAGTCAAATATGGATAATATTAAAATGCTGGGTTTGATTACAAGTAAATCCTTCATGAGATGGTAGGCACGCTAATTTTTTGCAAAGTGAAAAACATCCCTACCATGCAGTGAAGGATCCTCGAACACAATATTGAATCACTTAAACTTAACTCAAAACTCAATAATTTTAAACCCGTTTGTGTATGACCTTTTTCTGACAAACAATTTTGCATTGTTAAACAATCCCACAAGTGCGGACATCCTCGACCCTTTATCGACAATGTTTCTCAACCTCCACTTAGTAATTATCTTTTTTGTTCTGAGTCAGTTGAAAGGTATTACGATTATGAATTTTCGTTCACTGAGAAATCCTGATAATTAGATATAATTACCTGAATCACAACTCACTTCCCCTTCTTCTCTGGTTTACTGGTTTTATCCCACATTGCACAATGTCAATCTTCCAGAATTAATTGTTTAAATGATGTATTTACCACATGTTAGACCATATATGACTGTCGATTTTTTTTTGTGGTGGAGGCAGACATTTTTCCTGGGTAGAACCAGTACTGTACACATTCCATCATCAGTAAGAATCGACACTTTCTACGTGTCAAGCTCCCAGTGTCAATTCCTATGGATGGCGGGAGAATGGCCAGCTGGGGGAAAAGCTTAAAAATATTCATCTATGTGTCATATCTTGATGGGATGGTAAAATAATGCAGCGACTTCCGTCTCCTTATTAATGATTCAAGCAAGTTCGAGTCGTTTAATTGGGGTTTTACGGTGCACCAACGACAAAAATGTTATATGTTACCAACAGGGACAAACATTCCATGCCCACTCTCCATTTACATCTAGATAAAACTATGAAGAATGGGCTTAAAACCTTCTCACCTACAGAACTGCAAAATTGCTTCAAATTCTACTGTAAACACTAAATCCTTCGCTGGAGCCACAGTCCTTGTTTTTTGCCACTGAAACAATACAGGGATTACAGTGAAGACCTTGAATGGCAAAATGAACATGAAAGGGGGAGGGATAATTAAATTGAACTGGGGTTTTAAGGCACACCAACACATGAAAGGTTATATGGCGCCTAACAGGAATGAACATGCCAGGCTCATCCTCCATGTACATAGATAAAATATTGAGAACGGGCCTAGAACCGTCTCACCCTGAACTGCCGAGTTGCTGCAAATTGTATTGTAGACACTCCATTTACACTGAAGCCACGTAACAGTTTTTCTGCCACTGCTCTAGTGATATGAGCGAGATGGCACCTGAAACAATGCAGGGGTCATGATGAAGATCTTTGATGAGCATCAACAAAAAAATGATAGAATGAACATGAAGTTGGTGGTGGTGGTGGGTGGGTGGGGGGGGGAGGGGAGGGGGTTCTACCCCCTTTGCCTTCCCTTCCAACGGGATCTGCAGTGGCCCTATTCTTTGCCCCGTAACCACACGGGGCAGGGGGAAGGATATAAACAAGAGATAAACAGGCGAGCATAATTGAAAAGCTTGCAGAAAAGCAAAGTAGCCCATGTATTTAGGATTTGTTACACAGACTGCCATGGACACGGACATCTTCAAAAGTTAATTAACACTTAAGGTATGAATGCCTTTAAAAATCTGTAACGAAACATATACAAAAATAGTTCCATCTTGCCATTACGACGTACAATGTGAAATTTACATACCACTATGACTATAATTACATATGTACAATATACCTTAACAATAGATGTACACATTTATGTATGTACACATTCTGTAGACGACGATGACCAGTGTTATATCGTTTGGGGCGCTTGTTTCTAGGTTTTCAGACAAAATTTAAGTTCCTACATGAGATGTATCGGTGAAATAAATGGTAAATAAAAAATATCTACCTTTTTTAAATTGGACGAGAAACAAAAAATTCACATGCAAAAGTTGTCTTTGATCCGACATATTCGAATGAAAATCCACTTTTATAAACAATTTGAAAAATATATTGTTTTTAAAGATTTCTATCCAAAATGGTTTTTAATGTTAACTGAAGTATTTCGAGACATCCAAATGTTTTGCTGTTAAAATGTTAAGGTTTTTACACTGGAAAAGCTGTATAAAAAAGTGTTTTGGATATAAAATATTTATTGCTCAACTGACTTTCAAAACATTCTTTTTTTTTAATTTAACACTAGAAATTCCAGAATCACGACTGACATAATTTATATTAGTATTGCCAAAATTATTCATGTCAATACTGAAAAACCCTTTTCTGAATCATGTGCCCCAAACAACAGGACAATTTTTACGTAGTTTCCACGGTCATGATTATTAACTTAATGACACCATTATTTACAAATGAAAAAACGTAATAATTTAAATGTCAAAACAATATCGACATGTTCACCTACCCACCGGCTTGCAATCAAATTCATTGTCACGTTACTAATCTGCATACGATATTTAATAAGAATTTTATTTTATATTATTAAAAGTGAAACAAATACTTTAGCTGCACCCGACAAATTTAATATGCAATTAACAAATCATGTGAACAAGTGTACGACAATAACTTGATTTTGTAACACCAACATACATATATCATTGTTATAATTCTCCAGTCCTATATCGCCAGTGTGTGTAGTTACGGATTATAGTCCCTCTACCAGTTGAGTCCGAAGAAGAATCCCTCGTTGACTCGGCGTTATGTATCGCCAGTTAGGGGGTACCCTTAATTTATATGAAATTTAAGACACCAAGGGTCGCGAATATTTATAGTTGAAAATTACCCTATAACGCGGTAAGTTTTTCACTTAAATTTTCATGAAATTTCCATGTCAAAGATTTGACACAAAAGTCACAAAAATTTAGAATCACAGGAAATTATCCTACGGTCTAATGGTTTACTTCCCTTTAACAGTAAACGCAGAATTGTCACTTGCAACTACCGGAAAACAAAGTACGTTTTTCTTATCTCAAAAACTGAAGAGCTTTTTAAGGGGATGTAATTTTATGCGATGTTATGTTAATAAATAAATAAAGGAAATATGTTGTGTTTTTTTTTTGCATCTCGAGACCATCGACCATTACTATTTCTTAAAACTATTTTCCGCTCCCATTTTGGCAGACTCAATACATGTCTTTCCCATCTTTAACCCAACGCAGTAACGCATACATAACAAATTTAGACATAAATAACCAGAACTGGTGAACACATTCGGACATGCCAAAAAATCTTAGTTCAGTAACCTCCACACATTTTGTTCGAAGTCCAATCTTTAATAAGAAGAATGGAGAACAGTTGCAACAAAATAGAGTAACTGTTTCTCATCCAAGTCTAGCCCGGTTAACAACTCCGTTCGGGCCAACATGCCCACATTCGGCGTATACAGGGCTTAGGAAACCATCCTGAACATTTGAGACATTTTTTCTTGTTAACGAGACCTCGTAATATTCATAATCTTTCATCATCTGCTACTGGTACACTGCGACAGATATTCAACATTCCACGATTTACAACGGTAATATGCATAAGTGAAATCATGACCTAGGATTTCATTTTATTCTCGATTCAGGACGGTACTGCATGACCTGGAGCTTATGCTCGGAGGTCAAATTGACAAGTCTTATCCTTGGAGATTGTGTAGCATCTGACCGATCTTCTGTGATGGGTTTAACACCCTCCACTCTGTAAATGTCGTCTGCATCCGTGATCGACATCCTTACATGCCCACGGCATTTATACCTTTATGTTGGGGTATGTCTGGGTGAACATTCTAGACTGTGTGAATTTACAGTGTATTTAGCGTTTGCACCCTGAACTTGTGTATTCCTGATCAGAGTCGGGCTCCCTCAACATCTGCACGCAGTTATTGTCTATTCCTGATCCGGGTCGGGCTCCATAGACATCTGCACTCTGTACTTGTAGTACCGGTAGTACGGAGATTTCTCCTCATTGTCTATAACTTTCTTGGTTGTAATACACGGCTTGTTGTCGTCAGTCTCTCCCATCAACCAGTCCATACACTGCTCGTCCATGTCCACGCTAACGTTGCCTGAAAATGTACGAGATTATAGTGTTTCTTTCCAAATTGCTGTAACGAAAACATTTATGCACAAGACGGTTTTCAGAAAAGAAACTGTTCAACTTTTATCTCACGTCGATAATGGAACCCCATAAATCAATCATCTACTGATTATATCCAAATGATTGTAAATGATGACTGCTTTTGAATTTCAACCGACTGCCTATCTGCCAAGTTATTAAGCACATGGTACCAGGTAAGTATTACAAAGACGACCACACAATAATCTATGCAAAAGATTCAATCAAATTACTATTAAACTGCAATAAGATGAGGAAAATTCCCTAAACTCAGTCGGGACTGAAACCCCGATTATGAAAATGAGAGATGGTACCATAAAAGCTAGCTTTTTATGACGAGGCAGTTCTCTGAAGTCCATAATAATATATTTCCATGTCTGTAATATTTTCTGAGTATTACCTTTTTTCCAGTCCTCGACCCAGTCGCTGAACTTGTCGTGCAGCTTCAGTGATACTCTCTTATGAGACTGAAAGACAAAAGAAATGCTATGAGGCTTAAAAGAAAAAAGTGTTTGTTTCCCCTAACCCGACCGACCCTATTATTTAGCCGCCGACTAACTTTTTTTATTGCAAAAAAAAAGAAGTAGAAACCATGAACCCAGGTTTCTTATGGAGATAAAAAAAATAAAAAAAATATTCCTCCAGTGAGATTTGAACTAACAACCCCTGGGGGTTTGCAGTGTACATTACCAAATATTGAAAAAGGGCCATAACCATGTATTATCTAGGCAGTAATACCTTCCTCAGCGTTGTGTGATCAAGCGTTTGATCGTACCGGGCTGTCCGAACGAATCGGGTTTGACCCTACTAACAGTTGATTACATTTCACCAATAATACATCCAAACCTAATGGTAGAACTACGAAGAAAAGTTGACTGAAAACTGTATTTAAACAGATTTACAGTCAAAATGATACTGGATTAAAAAATCGAGAGGCTAATTCAGTTTGAAGTGCAAAACTCAGATCATTCAGATTGTCTATTTAAGAGTACCTGACCAGTGCATTTTCTAGGTGTCCCACGGAGCTAAAAAAAGGACCCGTTCCAATGCAAAATAGTGTTTTTTCCCCCCGAAGATTTTTTTTTTTTTTACACATGTATGTTGTTCTGATGCATCCCTTATGTTACATACTAATCAATAAAAGTGGTATATTATTGATGTAATAGTGTTCCTAATTATACCATTTAGGCTTTTACCTCGCCATAACAAAATATTGACTTAAAAACAATTTTCAATTGGCCATTTTATTGATGAAAAAATCCCAAAATACCTGGAAAAAGCCTGCACACAATCTAGTTTAAATCTTTCATAGTTACCGTATTTTACCTTGTATAGTACGCACCCGTGTATAGTACTCACCCCCCTCTCGGAGGTCAAAACTGGGGTAAAAAAGTTGTTTCCGTGTATAGTACGCATCAAAATATTATGCTTTCTATTTCAGATAAAGGTGAAGTCATTTGTTAAGAAACATGAACAGAAGAAGCTTTTCATTTTCATTTGTATTTAACGCATATTCAGACTGTGATGTATTGTAGTAATAGTGGTAAAATAAACTAGTGGGAGGGGTGTGGGTGTGTTTATTTATTTGTGTTGACAGTAGTTTTCCTAGATGAACCATTCAACGAAAAAAAAAAAAAAAAAAAAAAAAAAATCACGATCGAGATAATTAGCGTACAAAAGAAAATATAATTACTTCAATCATTAATTGCCAATCTTCAGGGGAGTACCTATCTTGTATCATCTCATCAAAAAGCCAATTATAATGCCGCAGATAATTGTCCGTAATCCGATAATTACATCTACTAAAACGCAACAAAGTCTTTGGTTACCGCAGGGCTTTATATGACATAAAAAGCCCTGGTTACCGTAATCCATTACGCCGATTATACTAACATTGTGTATGCACGGGAACCAGAGTTTATCATAAGTGAATCAGATGGGTAACGCGTGATCAGTTACCTGTACCACATGGCTAAATCTGGTAAAGGTCACACGGCGTGTCAAAGTGCATCCTCAGAAATAGTCGATACTCGCGGCAACTTCAAAGGATTATAAAAATAGAATAACACATTCTACCCATGTTTATAATGTGTCAAAACTGCAGCCGAGGTGCGATATTGTTTGACCCAATTATCAATCATCAAATGTGTACCGGTAAGCATGTTTTCACAAGCATTATTGAATAATTGCCATTTCAAAGTAGGGTGATTCTGCCTTTCTACGCCGTCTAAAATATATGTATTTCAAAATAAAGCAAAAACTTCATTAATTTTTTATAAAATATTAAATAAAATCCTATAAATATAAGAATAGAATAGAACTGTAAAAATACTACATGTACCCAGTATGTACCAGTCTAAACAGCTGGAAGTCACGTGATATTACGTCACGCGATATAAACAAAAAGATCGAGGGACGATTTTTCACACAATTTATTGAAGTTTTACAACAAGCATGCAAACATTTATACAAAAAGAAGCATCATAATACACTTTATTCATTTATAAATCGGATTAAGTCAATATATTACTTATATGAAGCGAGTAAATTACGAAAAAATTGTGTATTATCGGTATTCACAATTTTCTGTCTCAATGTCTGTTCGTCGTCAACGTTTTCCTTCCCAGACATCGATTTCCTGCAAGAAAAAAAGTGTTATTTTTATTGTTTCCTTATATTGTACGCACCCCCCTTTTGGAAACCGTAAAAGTGGTAAAAAACCTGCGTACTATACAAGGTAAAATACGGTAAGTGTATGCCATTAAGACCTCAACAATTCTTACCTCTCGTGCCCTTTTCAGCGCCATCCGTTTATACAGGTAACTCTCACTGTTTACCACGTACACCAACTTGAATGAGTTTACGTTAAATTTACACTCGGTATTGTCTATAATGTCGAGATCGTCGGAGGGCTTCATCTCCTTACTGTCCTCATTCCCACTACTGCTGTCACTGCCCTCGTCTTTGTTGTCACACTCTTCCTTCCTCCCGTTTCCCTCCTTTTTCTCACTCTCTGCCTTATCCGTCTCCGCGTCTTTGAGAGACAAGCCTTCTCCCTCGCCATCTGTTTTACTCTTCTGTTCCTTGTTTCTCTGTCTCCACTGTCGGACATTTCTGACAAGAAGAAAGGATTCAATTATCAATACTAGAACCAGTGCTGTTTGTATACAGACCTATATGTCACACTGGAATTTTAGTGAGATTTTTCTTAAAATTGGGAAAAAATACAGTAAAACAATTCTTTCATAATTGTATCTTTAATACTGTTTACAGTACACCAAGATCAACAGGCATTTTTAAAAGCGTTTGGTTTTCTTGAAATCGCTATTTCTTCTTTTTTTTCTTCTTTCCATTGGGAATTTCTTTCTCGAAATTGGGAAATTTTTTATATGTTTTGGCATTGGGAATATGAAACAATAACAGAATTCCATAAAAACAGCGGAAAAAACACACACACACTGAGAACTAGAAGCCACAGCAGAACGTCACTGAAATGAAGTTTTACGTCCCATTAACTATTAATCGATCATTGGTCACTTGGGCATCCGATTACCGATGATCGATTATGAAAGTCTATAATCCATCATCGGTAAAATGTAAATATGCACTTTAATAAATGCTAAAAGAAGAAATAAACCCGATTATCCAGGGGACAACAGTTATGATTTACACTTGTTAGGATGAGCTTATTCAGTGTCTATTTCTAGAAATCGAAAAGTAGCGGGGATTTTCAGCCCTATACTTGAAAAATAGGGGGGATTTTAAAAAAGCAGCTGGGAATGTGAAAACACATGAACTGACGGATACCCTTTAAATTTGCCGTACATGAGACTGTAAACAACAATTTTAAACTTCTTAAAACGAACGAAAATAATGCCTGCAACCGCAAGGCAAAACAAGCATGTCCTAAACATATTTTAGTCTAAATCTGAAATCGAGTGACGTCAGCACGCCATGTGATACCTAGCGCCACCTAACCCAAATCACGGCAACTCCGCTACGATTTACATGCTTAGTCTAGATCATCTGCGATGCTTGCTTGTTTTCAAGACACATGTTTTTATTTACAATCAAGGGTTCAAGATGATCAAGACTAGCTCTGATAAACAATAATCAGAATTTGTCTCCATTTAGTTAAATTTAAGGACTACGATGTTGAATGCATATTTGTCACAAATGAATTTTTTTCCTACGTTTGTATGCGCGATCAGCACGCATTAGGTTTTTAAAAAACAGCGTGATCTCAAATTATTTTCGGATTAACAATGGCATTTGAAACAAGACGGGAAAAAATACCTACTTATTCAGAAAGTTTAAGATTAACGTACACATGTTATGCTTATACTGACTAACCGATTATATTATTATGTATTATGATTGATCGGTTAAAGGCAGCCGATTTTAACCGATGATCGGTTGTAAATTTCAACGGATTGCCCATCACTACCATTATTAAACACACTTTCTTATGTTATATTGGGACAGCAACCTGCGGTGAGAGGGGATGAAGTTTCCCATGGGACATGTCTCCACCAGGGAGTGAACCAATGCAGCGTCGAGGTCTGCAGCTCTAATGTTCAAGGCATTAATCCACTGAGCTGACCAGGCAGTATGTCACAGCGCTTTTTTTTCAAGAAAATTGGGAAAAGGCCTGCTGATTTTTGGAAAAAGAAGGGCGAGATTGTCAAAATTGGTGGGGTGGGGGGAGAGGAGAGGAGGGGCAGGGGGAGGGGAGGTGGGGTGTGGGGGAAGAGCACCAATTTCAATGTTTTTTTAAGAGAAACTTTTTTCTTTCTTTTTTTGGAATGGGTATTTTTTCCCCCCAAAATTGGAGAAATATAGAGGTTTTGCAATTGGGAAAAGGCCGAATTTCAGTCCACTTAAATAAGATTAAAAAAGCCCTGTGTCAATGCAAGTAAATAAATGTTTCTTCAACCAACATTTTTTTTTATCTCCCACAACTTTGTGCCGACTCAGAGTGACAAACTAAAGGTATTTAATTTAGAAAATAATCCTGGTATACTATGTGGTATTCCATTAAAACATACATGGCACCCCATGAAGGCACTTTTGAAACTGACCACCCACCCATAGATGCAAAAAGAACCAAATTTAGAACAAGAGGTCAATGACCTTGAAGCTCTACTGATTGATTTTGATTTCAGGAAGTAGTCGCTACAAACTTGTTTTTTGAAAATCTATTTTTAGCCGTGGCGGCCACCTTGAATTTCCGGCCGACCTGAAATTTTGCTAGGATCAATAAGACATCAAGAGCAACATTCCTGTGAAGTTTCATGAAAATCTGTCAAGCAGTTTCAGAGGAGTAGTCGCTACACGTTTTCATTATATAACTCTATGTAAACAAAGCTGGCCACTGACAGCCATGTTTAACATTGAATCAAAATAATGTTCGTCTCTGATAACCATCATGTCATACTGATCATTTTAGAAAAAGTCCCATATCAATATCTTTTATAGTTTTCAAGAAGTAGTCGCTACAAACTTTCTTTTTTTTAAATCTATTTTTAGCTGTGGTGGCCATCTTGAATTTCTGGCCGATCTGACATTTTGCTAAGATCAATTAGACATCAAGAGCAACATTCCTGTGAAGCTTCATGAAAATCCGTCAAGTAGTTCCAGTGGAGTAGTCGCTACAAGTTTTCATTATATAACTCTATGTAAACAAAGATGGCCGCTGACAGCCATGTTTAACATCGAATCAAAACGATTTTTGACAAGGACCAACATCATGTCATGCTGATCATTTTAGAAAAAGTCCCATATCAATATCACTTATAGTTTTCAAGAAGTAGTCGCTACAAACTTGTATTTTGAAAATCTATTTTTAGCCATGGCGGCCATCTTGAATTTCTGGCCGACCTGACATTTTGCTAGGATCAATTAGACATCAAGAGCAACATTCGTGTGAAGTTTCATGAAAATCCGTCAAGTAGTTTCAGAGGAGTAGTCGCTACAAGTTTTCATTATATAACTCTATGTAAACAAAGATGGCCACTGGCAGCCATGTTTAACGTCGAATCAAAACGATTTTCGACAAGGACCAACACCATGTCATGCTGATCATTTTAGAAAAAGTCCCATATCAATATCTCTTATAGTTTTCAAGAAGTAGTCGCTACAAACTTATTTTTTAAAAATCTATTTTTAGCCGTGGCGGCCATCTTGAATTTCCGGCCGACCTGAAATTTTGCTAGGATCAATAAGACATCAAGAGCAACATTCCTGTGAAGTTTCATGAAAATCTGTCTAGTAGTTTCAGAGGAGTAGTCGCTACAAGTTTTCATTATATAACTCTATGTAAACAAAGATGGCCGCTGGCAGCCATGTTTAACGAATCAAAACGATTTTCGACAAGGATCAACATTATGTCATGCTGATCATTTTAGAAAAAGTCCCATATCAATATCCCTTACAGTTTTCAAGAAGTAGTCACTACAAACTTGTTTTTTAAAAACCTATTTTTAGATTTGGCGGCCATCTTGGATTTCACATCTACATGAATTTTTGCTAGGATCAACTAGACTTCATGGGCAACATTTCTGTAAAGTTTCATGAAAATCCATTCAGTAGTTTCAGAGTAGTTGCTACAAAAAAAAGTTGACGGACGGACGGACGGACAGACAGACGGACGACGGACGCCGCACCACGGCATAAGCTCTGCTGATCTCTGATCAGTAGAGCTAAAAATAGGGTTCACCCATAGGTGTTTATTAAATTGCCTTTCTGGGGCCCCGGATATGTTTTGATGGACTATCCCCATAGAAAGTCCTGGGAAGAAACCATATTTGAGCAAAACAAATCACTACTAGTAACACTGCTAGTAAACAAACTCAAATGCTTTTTTTTTTTTTTTTTTTTGGAATAGCAGAAATTTATGAACGTGTTTTTTTTTTCCACACCTAAATCTACCATCCTACCTTTGCAAGAAAACTGGTTTGCGTGACAGCATATCCTTGAGTTCATCTGTGACGGATTCCTCGTTGTTGACGTATTTCTCCACGTACTCGGACCATCTCTCCACCTCCACTGGATCCTCCGATGGCTCGTGGTCCGTGTCCAGCAGCTCGATTGTTAGTCGACATTCTTGCTTGAACTGTAACAGTTTTGATTGATTTATTGGTCGATTTATTTACCGACTGATGTTTGACTGATTTATTGATTTCTGATCGATTTAGTTGTTCATATATGGTTGCAAAAACAAGTGCTCAGAGATATGATGATGAAAAATGATGATGCGAAAAACTGAGTTTATTAACACTCAATATACAATTAAATCTAAATAAAACTCAGTGTCCACTTTTTTTTGCAACTGAGTATATTTTACCTTCTCCAAGATTTTATTTGAACATTTTGTTCCCTTTCCCATTCTAATGATCAATATAAAAAAATAGTTTTTCCAAATAATTTTTTTTCCACCTCCTACTTTGTCTCAATTTAGAATTGTCCGAAAATATAAACTTTTTGACTCACTATGACAACTTTAAAGCAGTTTTCTTCCGACAGGGAAGATTCTGCTCGTTTCTGATATGTATTCTCCACTGGCTGTCGCTGCTGTATGGTCGCCACACGGCCCCCCGTCGCACGATTCTTCTTCTCTTCTTCGAACAATTCTGTCACCTTTACACAGTTGTCCTCAGCTACTATGTGTTGAAGCTGTGGACAGAAGAGAAATAATGAGTTTTACAATATTTACATCAGGCTTATATTCATAAAACTTTTGAGCACAAGAATCAAACTCAACTCAATATCTCAAATAAAAACAATTTTACAAGCAAATTAGTATTTACTATATTTACTTACAAAAGGAGTAATTTTAAAGTTAATTTTAGAGAAAATGTCTGAAAATCACAATTCGTATCCATACTTTTGTGTTGACAGGGTTTGCAAAAAAAAGAGATTTTCAGTCTGAGTCTGATTCTTGTGCTAAAAAAATTATAAATTTAAGCCCAGATGCCATTTGAAGACCCTAGAAATACAAGAAGCTCTAAGGACGGACCAGTGAGCTAAAGAGATTCCATGGCTGCATAGCATATCTAACTAAATAACGCAGCTTAGAACAGTTTTATTTAAAATTTTAACATGTAAACATGTTAACAAAAACAGCTGGATCGCAATGACATTAAAACTAGATCAGAGTTCTATCTTATTTAGTGACTTGTTTACCTGCTACTTTAAAGACAAATTCCCACTTTTTCCAAGATAATTTCTGTCTAAAACAACTCAAATCAAACATTTTAGATAATTTCTTTTTAAAATGACTCAAATCTAACAGTTGGATAATTTCGTTCTAAAATATCTCAAATCCGAACACTGTAGTGTAGATAATTTCTATATACCTACTTACTGATTTTGGCAACTGACTCCCGGAAACAAATTTGTAGATAAAACATTGCTCAATATTTATCGGAGTGGGAACGTTTTAGTGACAATTGTCAAACATGTTATAATCTGCTCACCTGTCGTACGATATTCTGCACCAGCTTGTCCATGGTGAAGCCGATGTATGCGTGGATACCGTACATCTCCCGCAGCTGATCCTCGTACGAGGAACTCTCCAGGTTGCCGTCGAGAACGTTCTTCACCATGTCCAAAAAGTAGGGGAAATACTCGTCAGGCTCGATCTCACCTGCCGGGATGGAAAAATTATTACTCAGTATTTGGCTGAAACAGTCATACTTCAACAGTTGTTTTTTAAGAGTAATTAGGGGCCGAAGTTCAGCCCCATTCCCCTCCTCAAAAAGTATGTTTTCCCCCCCTTTTTTCAGAAAAAGTTCCAAAATCTCCAACTCTTACTTTTAATTGTTGTTTCTTAGTTGACCATCCATAACATGTCCATCAAACATGTTCTTGATGTTAATTCAATATTAAATGACTGGGACTTAATACATAAAAAATAAAATGATGAATAATACTATCTTTCTTCTGTATTTAACATCGTTAAAATTCCCCCTTTTCCCAATTCACATCAAAAAATTTCCCCTCTAAAGGGCCCCCGACCCCGAAAGTAAAAAAACAACACTTGACCGTGTGCTGATCCCACCTTTGTGTTGTATGTGGAAAGTATGTACCAAGTTTACCTGACAAAACTCTGCTTAATTAATATGTCATAATCTAGGAGGTGTGAATTCCCATATTTATCAAGTTTATATTTATTATTCAAGTGTAGCACTGACCAGATAAAAGTGTAAACATATTGAACTGGAAGTTTTATGTAAACATATATTCAGGTATATTTGATTTCTGATTTGTTTAAACATTGCATATGCACTTTCAATAGAATATTTAAACACATGAGGAGACATTATCCCTGAACATCTCTCAAGCACCTGTCAACACAATGCTTAGGTTTATTTTGAGCTGCCTCATAGAGAGGTAGGACACATAGTAAGCCGGGAACCTGCCCTACTCTTACTATCGAATCGATCCTCAGGAGGCAGGATACTCTTGATAAGGCCAAACAAAAAAATATGTGTGGTTCAGGTAACACTGGCAACAAAAAATAGGGTAGGTAGGTGGGTTTTTTTTCTTCTCAATAATGAATTCAATATGTTAATTACTATACGTTGAGTTCGATTTTTTTTTTTATTATTTTTATTTTTTTTTTGCATAAAAAGTTTTAGGGACGGGTCGGCCCCTTAAGATAGAGTGGGTCGGATTACCTTAACCACACATATTTATTTGTTTGGCCTAATGGGTTAAAACAGATGAAACTAAAAACCAACAATGATTTGCCCATTTTGAGAAGACAAATAGTTCTAACTTACTGGGAGCTTTAAGTCTCAGCGCAACGGCCGTGGATTCTTTCCTGTCCTTCCGACAAAGCGCTTCCTCTTCGGCGACCTTCTGCGAGTGTTGGTATATTGTGTACAGACGCTCACACAGTATCTGGTGTAGCCGGAAGAATAGGTACCAGTTGTTGTTGACGAAAAATAATGAGTAGACATCATCCTGTGGGTGGGGAAAAGACATGAAAGTTAATTTCATAATGGGGAAAAGAGATTTTTAAAGTTAATTTCAAGGTGTGAAAAAGAGATGTTAATTTCAAGGTGAAGAAAAGAGATTAAGTTAATTTCAAGGTGAGGAAAAGAGATTAAGTTAATTTCATGGTGTGAAAAAGGATTAATTTCAAGGTGGGAAAAAGAGCTTTAAGTTGCATCTTAAAAGTGTTGTGGGGAGGGGGAAAGATTAAAGTTCATTTCAAGGTGGGGTTAAAGTTAAATTTCAAGGTAGACAAAACAGATAGTTTGTTTTAAAGGTGGGGAAAAGAGATTAAAATTAATTTCAAAATGTGTCGATTTGTTTCAAATTATATTCGAAAAGATTCACCAAGCATTTGTTTTTGGACCTCAACCTTCCGCGAGTATGTTAACCTCTTGCCACATGACATTTGCCTCCTGTCAAAATAAGGTAAACAAGGCACAGCAAAGACTACATGTAGTTAAAAAGTGACTTTTTTTTTTTAATTTAAGTTTTATCTAGCTGTCTCAAGTGGGAAGTTATTCTATTCTACCTCTGTAAAAAGGGAAACCAGGGCTAGAAATTAACATTTTTAGTTAACTAGACCACTGGTCTGGTCTAGTAGCTGAGTGGTCTAGTAGCTGGGTAAAATCACTAGACCTGCTCAAAATTTACTAGCCCAATATAATATTCAACAGAAAATACTATTTTAATTCAAGTTTTGTTTTCTTTATGAGTTTTACCTATACTATAGGCATACATTTATTGAAACTTTTTTAAAAGACCTGTTAGGTTAGTTAGACAGCGCTGTCACTACACAATCTATCGATTAATAAATTATTTCTTATTTGAACAATTTTTGTTACTAGCCCATCGGACTACCCAGACACAAACATTTGCTAGCCCGGCAGCATTTTTGCTAGCCTCGGGCTACAGGACTAGTGCTAATTTCGAGCCCTGGATACACCGACTGAAAGTTTTGTTTTTCTCAATAAATTCAAGTTATTCGGGCCCTGTAAAGACGAGAGAAGAAGGCTCTGTACTCACATCAGCCAATTCATTTTCATCCTCGTCCTCCATGTCTTCATGTTCCTTCTGCTCCTCCTTAATATCACTCACACCAGAAGTCCGTTCACTTTCATCTTTATCTACCTCCATTTTCTCTTCAACTTTTATGTCTTTACTCGATTTATTATTATTTTCACTTGTCACTAAATCCGAATCACTTTTTTCTAATTTAACACAAGTAGGTCCATTTTCCATTTTCTCAGATTTAGAGTCTTTGTTCTCCTTGTCTTCCATGGCCTCGTCTGTATCCATCTCATCTGGCAAACAGGCAAGCAATGTTTTACATTTCTACCATTAAAGGGAATGTAGCGACACATCCAAACAAGCTCTATTATTGAGAGCTTTGAAAAACTTGGAAAAAGGTGAAAGAATTATCAAAATCGGATGATAAACAAAAATGATATGATCATTTAAAGGTTCATCTAAAACGAATATGGGAGCCGCCATTTTAAGAACTATGATTGATTGAATTGGATTTTATAGTCGCACCAACAGCTAAGGTCATATGGCGACTTTCCAGCTTCCATTGGTGGAGGAAGACCCCAGGTGCCCCTCCGAGCAATTTTCGTGCACGGGCGGGCACCTGGGTAGAACCACCGACGTTCCGCAAGCCAACTGGATAGCTTCCTCACATAAAGATTCCTAGGCCGATGAGGGATCGAACCTACAGCGGTGAGGGGCAAGTGATTTCAAGTCAGAGACGTTAACCACTCGGCCACGGACGCCCCGGACTAAGAACTATGACGTCATAGTTCCATATTACCATATATGAAATATTGATAATTATTATTTAAAACAAAGAAAATCACTCCAAATGAATGAATTGTTTTTACTTGTCATATAAAGCATTATTGCCATTAAGTATTACATATTTTTCATACAGTTGCTGTCATTTTTCCCATATAAATCAATAATTGTTTATATTTATAAATATTCCATATATGGTCATTTAGAACCGTGATATCATAGCTCTCAAAATGGCCGCTTCCATATCCGTATCAACAGAAACATCAAATGATCATATCTTCTTTGTTTATCATCCGATTTTGATAATTCATTCACCCTTATTCAAGTTTTTCAGAACTCTCAATTATAAAGATGGTTTGGCTGTGTCGCTACATTCCCTTTAAAGTATGTGTTATTGGAGAAGTGTATGAGCCAACATGGAACCCCGTGAAGGCATTTTTGAAATTGAACACCCACCCAGACACGGTACATGCAAAATTGAGTTCAAAGAACCAAAATTCGGAAAACATGGTTCACCCATAGATGTTTATCAAATTGCCTTCCTTGGGTCTCAGGTATGTTTTAATGGAATAGCCTTAACTACTTCACCTGTTAAGACATAAATATATGTCAGGGGTGTAAAATATCACTCGACCGCTCGCCATGGCGACCAGAACGTCACGGAGGTCGAGTCAAAAACCTAAATACTAGACAGATCGGTCGATCAGTTTTATTGTGGTGAAGAAAAAATATCGATCTTTTAAGTTTCAAAACAAGGGCTTGTTGGTAACTAGGTTAACAGACTGTATTATCGTAATGTCAACATCGAAAGTTTACTGAATACACTTCACGTAAACCAATCTGGCAGGTGCGCGTGAAATTTGGATTACTCGGATATTTATGTTTACGTCATATAATGAGTCAGCGTGCGAAATATTTATGTCTACACCGTTGATTTTCCTGTTAAAATGTCAAAAAACAAGGTGACTCGTTCGACTCACAACCAAAACAACGAGATATTAGATCGTTATTTTGAGGAAAAAAACATCGGTCGACCATGAGACTCGTTCAAAACAAATGGTAGAAAAAGGTAAGCAGCAACAAGCTGTATATGATAGAACAAAAAGGCAAAGAGATGTAAACGGGAGATATATCAAGTCTGCCGTATGTACCATTGACAAAATGTTATACATTTTCATTCCTTTAATAGTAAAACATAGGTGCTACTTAGTAGAATGGTAAAACATACAGGAAATAAACAATTCAATAATTCAACTCTGCAAAACTAACTTTCAAATTTAGAATCGTAAAACCATGCAATCTTGTGTTAGTCTACAAGTGAACAAAAGTATACACTTGTTCTGTAAACTGTTAACTGAAACATAGTTTAAAAAGTAGTAAACAATACTAATAATCTATTAACACTTTTTATATATAAAATCCTTTAATATTAAGAAAAAGTATAAGGTCAACTTAAAAGTTGTAAAGGTCGAGTGACTTTTTTCAACCGGTCTACAGGTCAAGTAGCCCTTGAAAATATTTTACACCCCTGTATGTTTACATTTTATTTAAGTCTGTAAAGAAGCTGATCAGGATCAATGTCTATCCAACAGCTACCGAGCGTGCCCGATGCTCCCACATAGCCATTTTCTACATCATTTAAATATTTAAAGGGGTTGATGCACTATTTTCAAACACAATTTATTTAAAAGGGATCTGAAAAACTTGCAAAAAGCTGAAAGAATTATCAAAATGCCATGAAAAATAAAGGAGTTGTAAATGGTGGCGGCCATCTTGGAACGATGATGTCATCATGCCTATTTACCATTATGGCATACTGACAAACTGTATTTTAAAGCAAAGGAAATCACTGCAAATTGATTAAAAAATAAATATACAGACGTAAAATGTATAAATTGCCTGCTTATTTTTCATTTGCAGTGATTTTCTTTGCTTCAAGACATTTTGTCAATATGCCATATATGGTAAAAAAGGCGCGATGACGTCATCATTCCAAGATGGCCGCCTCCATTTATGTTTCTTTGCACGTTTTTAATAGGTCATATCTCTTGTTTCTCATGGCATTTTGATAATTCTTTCGTTTTTTTCCCCAAGTTTTTCACAGCCCTTTAAAATAAACACGGTTTGAAAATAGTGCATCAACCCCTTTAACTATTGATGAAATGGGCGGAAATGTATCGGCTTGGGATTATAAATATACATTCAAGATAGTATATTTACTATATACCCACGATAGATTATTGAGATATACATGTATCTCCTTCCACAGCCTCATCTACCTGTAGTGGGCATCGAGCGAAAATAATTAAACAAGGGAGAGAACTCACCTTCTACATCCTCCTTGTCAAGTTCGTCATCGCTTAAATCTCCCCGGGGTGTGAAGAACAGGTCGGGTATGAAATGTTTTAACAATATCTTGATTTTGTGTTTGTCTTCTTTATGTATACCTATATAATGCAAAAACGTGAATTATTAATATACATGTGGAATACAAAATAATACACTATCGTTCATTAAGGAAACTAACCCGGCAAATAACAGCAAACTTTGAGTACAAAACCGTTTATCAAAACTTTATCGAGGCCTAATATTCATCAAACTTTAGTGCACAAGAATCGGACACTCAAAATCTCCTTTTTAAATTCCAAAACAAAACAATTTTACGAGAAAATAACTAGGGTATATTTACTTACAGAAACGACTAATTTTAAAGATAATGTATGAAAATCACAATTCTTTCCCATAGTTTTGTGCGCTCAAAAATTTGATGAATTTAGGTCCTGGTAATATGGTGTTCAGGTCATATTTAAAGTTGAGGTTTATTTACAGGTTCTTCTTACAATACCCGTGACTGAACATGTACCGTGACTGAACATGTACCGTGACTGAACATGTGTACCATGACTGAACATGTGTACCATGACTGAACATGTACCGTGACTGAACATGTTCCGTGACTGAACATGTGTACCGTGACTGAACATGTACCGTGACTGAACATGTGAACCGTGACTGAACATGTACCGTGACTGAACATGTGTACCATGACTGAACATGTGTACCATGACTGAACATGTGTACCGTGACTGAACATGTACCGTGACTGAACATGTGTACCGTGACTGAACATGTACCGTGACTGAACATGTGTACCATGACTGAACATGTACCGTGACTGAACATGTGAACCGTGACTGAACATGTACCGTGACTGAACATGTGTACCGTGACTGAACATGTGTACCATGACTGAACATGTACCGTGACTGAACATGTACCGTGACTGAACATGTGTACCGTGACTGAACATGTACCGTGACTGAACATGTGAACCGTGACTGAACATGTACCGTGACTGAACATGTGTACCGTGACTGAACATGTGTACCGTGACTGAACATGTACCGTGACTGAACATGTGAACCGTGACTGAACATGTGTACCGTGACTGAACATGTACCGTGACTGAACATGTGAACCGTGACTGAACATGTACCGTGACTGAACATGTGTACCGTGACTGAACATGTGAACCGTGACTGAACATGTACCGTGACTGAACATGTGTACCGTGACTGAACATGTGTACCGTGACTGAACATGTGTACCGTGACTGAACATGTGTACCGTGACTGAACATGTGTACCGTGACTGAACATGTGTACCGTGACTGAACATGTACCGTGACTGAACATGTGTACCGTGACTGAACATGTACCGTGACTGAACATGTGTACCGTGACTGAACATGTGTACCGTGACTGAACATGTACCGTGACTGAACATGTACCGTGACTGAACATGTGTACCGTGACTGAACATGTACCGTGACTGAACATGTGTACCGTGACTGAACATGTGAACCGTGACTGAACATGTGTACCGTGACTGAACATGTACCGTGACTGAACATGTGAACCGTGACTGAACATGTACCGTGACTGAACATGTGTACCGTGACTGAACATGTGAACCGTGACTGAACATGTACCGTGACTGAACATGTGTACCGTGACTGAACATGTGTACCGTGACTGAACATGTGTACCGTGACTGAACATGTGTACCGTGACTGAACATGTACCGTGACTGAACATGTGTACCGTGACTGAACATGTACCGTGACTGAACATGTGTACCGTGACTGAACATGTGTACCGTGACTGAACATGTACCGTGACTGAACATGTACCGTGACTGAACATGTGTACCGTGACTGAACATGTGTACCGTGACTGAACATGTACCGTGACTGAACATGTACCGTGACTGAACATGTGTACCGTGACTGAACATGTACCGTGACTGAACATGTGTACCGTGACTGAACATGTACCGTGACTGAACATGTGTACCGTGACTGAACATGTACCGTGACTGAACATGTGTACCGTGACTGAACATGTACCGTGACTGAACATGTGTACCGTGACTGAACATGTACCGTGACTGAACATGTGTACCGTGACTGAACATGTGTACCGTGACTGAACATGTGTACCATGACTGAACATGTGTACCGTGACTGAACATGTACCATGACTGAACATGTACCGTGACTGAACATGTACCGTGACTGAACATGTGTACCGTGACTGAACATGTGAACCGTGACTGAACATGTACCGTGACTGAACATGTACCGTGACTGAACATGTGTACCGTGACTGAACATGTGTACCGTGACTGAACATGTACCGTGACTGAACATGTACCGTGACTGAACATGTGTACCATGACTGAACATGTACCGTGACTGAACATGTGTACCGTGACTGAACATGTGTACCGTGACTGAACATGTACCGTGACTGAACATGTGAACCGTGACTGAACATGTGTACCCATGTACCGTGACTGAACATGTGTACCGTGACTGAACATGTGTACCGTGACTGAACATGTGTACTGTGACTGAACATGTGTACCGTGACTGAACATGTGTACCGTGACTGAACATGTGTACCGTGACTGAACATGTGTACCGTGACTGAACATGTACCGTGACTGAACATGTGTACCGTGACTGAACATGTACCGTGACTGAACATGTACCGTGACTGAACATGTGTACCGTGACTGAACATGTACCGTGACTGAACATGTGTACCATGACTGAACATGTGTACCGTGACTGAACATGTACCGTGACTGAACATGTGTACCGTGACTGAACATGTGTACCGTGACTGAACATGTACCGTGACTGAACACGTGTACCGTGACTGAACATGTGTACCGTGACTGAACATGTACCGTGACTGAACATGTACCGTGACTGAACATGTGTACCGTGACTGAACATGTGTACCGTGACTGAACACGTGTACCGTGACTGAACACGTGTACCGTGACTGAACATGACTGAACATGTGTATCATGACTGAACATGTGTACCGTGACTGAACATGTACCGTGACTGAACATGTGTACAACGAATTACGAGTTGGTAAGTCCTAATTTGATGCTTCAGTTCTGGGATTTGGCCTGGCACATCTTCCTTTGTTAGAATGTATTCAAGTATTGTTCAATGGCTTATTAAAACACAAAAGATGATTTATGAAGAAAATAACAGAATCAATAATCCTACCCTGGTCTTGATTTCATATTTTTTATTATACTCTTTTGATCTTTCAATTTCAAAGGATTGCGGGGGATGTAAAGATGTGCGGCGCTGTGGTCCAGTGGTAGTACCTTAGTTGCCTTAGAAACGGAAGGTTTTAAGTTTGAGACGCTGCCATGATGACCATAAGCAAGCCATGTTCTGGTCGATCGTGTAGTGATCCGATACCTTTGTATCCTTCTCCGTCTCTCTGAGAGGGGCTAAATAACTCTATGTATTGTTTTGTTACGCAACAATACCATTCTTATCTAATTCCGTCTTAATTTTATCGTTTTGAATTGATATGCATATGGCCATAATACTGGAATATGGAAATACTAGACCATATTCCTCTATTAACTAGAATTATCACTGAAGGTTATGAATACCTCCGCTTAAATTCTAAGTCAAACAAAGTGCTGTAATTCTGTAATAAATTAGGCAATCAACAATGGGTGATGTGGAGGGACATAAAGTCATCAATTGTTATGTGTATATGAAGTTTGGGAACAAACCATTCAAAACTGAGGAATGCAAGTAATAACAAGAGGCCCAAGAGGGCCTGTAGACGCTCTACTGTGTAAAGATGTCATATTTAGCCTTTTCCTACATAAACCTTGGGTCGCCATGGCAGCCATTTTGATTATTGCAAAAAAACAAAAAACACAAACTTAATAGACGCCAACCATTGTGATAAAGTTTCAACAAAATCCTTCAAAAGGTTTCAGAGAAGATTTCATATTTAACCTTTCCCTATATAACTCTATGTAAACCTTGGGGCACCATGGCAACCATTTTGATTATTCGATGATAACGAAAAACACAAATTTGAAAGAGGCCAACCCAAGGTACATGTATATGATATTTCACTGGAATGAATTAAATGGTTTCGGAGATGTCGTTTGAAATTTCCTTAAATTTGACTTAGTTTTAACCATGGTAGCCATCTTGGACAACTGGCGGCTGCGAAAAACATAAATCTGAGGCGCACTATCCCAAAGATCATTGTGATAAAGTTTCAACAAAATCCTTCAAGAGGTTTCAGAGAAGATGTCAATTTTAGCCTTTTCCTATATAACTCTATGTAAACTTTGGGTCGTCGTGGCAGCCATTTTGATTATTCAACGATAACAAAAAACACGAATTTGATAGAGGCCAACCCAAGGAACATGTATATGGTTTTTCACTGGAATGGATTAAGTGGTTTCGGAGGAGATGTCGTTTGAAATCTCTTTAAATTTGACCTAATTTTAGCCATGGTGGCCATTTTGGATGACCGACGGCCGCGAAAACCATAAATCTGAGGAGGACTATATCAAAGATCATTGTTATTAAAGTTTCATCAAAATCCTTCAACCGGTTTCACAGAAGATGTCATTTTTAACCTTTTCCTATATAACTCTATGGGCCACTGTGGCGGCCATTCTGATAATTCGACGATCACGAAAAACACAAACTTGATAGAGGCCAACCCAAGGAACATGTATATGATAATTCACAAGAATGGAATAAGTGGTTTCGTCGGAGATGTCGTTTGAAATTTCCTAAAATTTGACCTAGTTTTAGCCATGGCGGCCATCTTGGATGACTGGCGGCCGCGAAAAACACAAATCTGAGAGGGGCCCTCCCAAGTGATATTGTGATAAAGTTTCATCAAAATCCTTCAAACGGTTTCAGAGGAGATGTCGATTTTAGAAAATTGCTAACAGACAGACGGACGAAAAGTGATCACATAAGCCCTCCTGGCAAAATGTGTTATGCGACAGGACGGGACAAAAATGTTTTACGCGGCAGGATGTGAAGTTACGGACTATGTGATTCCTATATAGCCCCCACTTCATTTTGCGAAAGCGGGAGGGTATAAAGAAACGTTTGCTTCTGCTCCAACGCACAACAGTTCAATTTCAATCCTAGATAACTGCAACTCTGGGGACTCTTTTTCTCCTTTATATCTAAATTTTCGCCACCGTTTCTACTCACTTGTTTGTCGTTTCATGTGATGAAGAATGAGAGATGCTGCATCCTCGATGATTGATTTGTCCTTGTAAATGTAACTGAGATGTGGTCCCCCGCCGTCACCACTTCCATCCTGGATGGTCTCCGACCGCTGCAACACAACAGTTGTATATATATATTGAATGCTTGCATCAACAAATAAAATTCCCCGACTTTTCGCTGAGAATATGTTGTTTTCACAGAGTAATCCGAGGCAATTAAATCAGCCTTCTCCTCCCACAGACTTCCATTCCACCCATTTTGCTTATTTTTTCAAACTCAATCATATTTTACAACTTCATTTTACACGTTTTTTCATACAAAAATACAAGTTACACAAATTCTCACCAAAAAATATAACAGCAGATAATGCAATGCTTGCATTTAGTCAATTCAAATGAACACACAACTAACCTCATCGTATATAGATTCTATTTCATTGAGGAGGGCTTTGGAGCGTATGGCCTTAATGTCGTTCTGTTTGAAGTTTATTCCCTGATGATCGAGGGACTTGAGGTAATATTTCTCGTTCTGCTCCCGCCAAATTCTGTTGAAATTCCGCTGGGCTTCCCGCCACTCCTCTTCTTTTGCTTTTAATCTGGAGAAGAATTGCATTGTTGTTTAACCCTTAACCCGCTAAGTACGACTATACTAGCCTTTGCGTCCATTGTAAACCCAGATCAGCCTTCTAGTAACTCGCAGGCTGATCAGGGTTTTCAATGTCAGGCTGCTGCTAAATCATTTTCCCCAAAACACTCCTTTGTCACACAAATGGAATGTTCTTAATTCAAACAAAGAACAGTCCATTATATATATGTAGCGGGATAAGGGTTAAAGCCATGATTTGTTTATTTTCAACCTTAAAGATGATACAGACCATGTGTCGAGTAATGATGTGTAATATTACTGTCAACTTGCATTAGATCCCGATAGCTCCATCACTGAAACTACTTATTTGATGCCTATCTACTTATCCTAACTGTGCGACCTTGATAGCAATAGGTGACATACACAATATCTGTATTATAGACTAGAATCCCGCAGAATTGAATGTGTCACCTGAAGTTTCTTTTTTTACTAACAGTGCCCTTGACCAGAGTGACCTCAAATGTAATCCCAAGCTTGCTTTCCATATAAGCTACCTACACAGCAAGTGTTGTTGCAATATCTCATTCCTACTATAGTCTATGTGACAGACCTCGGATTTAGGGGTATCATTACCAATTTGATGAATAGATTCAACCATGATTTTCAGTTAGCCTGGTGTCTGAAGTGTCCAAAATTGGTTGATGGACTTCCGGGTCACTTTGCTAAATGCCATTTTGGTGGCCATCTTTAAATATGGCCGCCGTTATTTCATTGAAATTGAGCGCGTCAGGGAAACCTTCATAACTCCTCAACAGATTCACCTATTGATATGGAATATGGCTCAAAATGTTTGCAATAAAATTATGCATCTGCTGGTATATAATACATGTTGTTGAATGAATCATATCTTTTTCAAATCAACAGATTATTCTGAAAAAAGCAACATTTTAGTCTTTTCTTCAAGATTTATTTTATAAGTTTACTACAAAATCATGTTCAGAGTAATTTTAGTCAAATTATGTATTTGGTCTTCTTAAGTTATTAATTTGGCAACAATAAATACGCTCAGTAGCCCTCTCTGTACAGCGGTGGCCGCAAACTCAACAAAAATCTTGAGTAGACTGTCAATCAATGTGGTACGTCGGCGAGGCAGGGTACCAACTGAGTGAACGTTTAGCTTGGTCTCCAATCTGGGGATTTCCACCAAATTTAGTTTCGCTTCTGGAGAATTCGAAAAAAGTTGAAATTTTCATGCAGATGCTGCGCTCCTAGGGTAAGTTTCTATGACGTCATAGTCACCTTTAGCGGACTATGACGTCATAATCTATTATGACGTCACACCTAGACTAGAAACGAACAAGTTGAACTTTCCAATTTGCTGTGACAAGATCCTGTTCTGGACTACAAACGTTTGTCACCATGGCTGATTTTCCTAAACGGCGGAAACTTGACCAGGTTTCATGTTTGATCTGTGGGGAGCATGCTTCATCAGATGAACTTGTGAAACCAAAAGATGCAGATTCCTGGCAGACACTCTGTGACGCGGCAAAGATTAGGTTATTCGATCCGATCTTGACTTTAAAAGTAGACGATCCAACTAATATACCAAATGTGTTTTACCATCGTGAATGCAGATCAAAGTTCACTCACAAGAAAGAACTGTTAAGATTCAAGAAGCTCGCTGATGACGAGGAGAAAGAATCTGCAACACAAAGGAAATCATTACGTCAAGGCGCATCAGAAACCACTCGTGTATATGATAGATTATGTGTCTTCTGTGAATGCAGGAACAAGTGTTTGAAAGGTACATCAACTCGAGAATCGTTGATTCAGGCAATAGATCTCCGGGCTGACATGACACTTCGAGCTGTCGCGACTGAAAAAAATGACACAAAGATGTTAGCAATTACCTCGCGAGATATAGTAGCAGCTGAGGCGTGTTACCATGCATCATGCTACAAAAAATACACCAGTGTCCGAAAGCAAAACACCTCAACTGATTCTGCGGTGAATGAGAAGAACGATGACTATAAAATTGCAGAGGCTAAAGCATTGCAGATGTTGTACAGGTATATCCGCCTCAACCTGTTTTCAAACCCTCGTATTTTCCCATTGGGAGACCTTACTTCAAAGCTAGTTTCCCTGTTACAGGATGAAGGCATAGATGAAATTAAACCATCAACTAAAACGCATATCCGTAGAAACCTTGAGTCTGAATTTGGTGATACTTTGCACTTCTTCTCCGCTGGTACTAGTAACCATGTTTACATTATACCAAACAACCTTTCAGCAGATGCCATTGCTTGTGACTATATAAATGTGAAGGACAAACTTGAAACATACAAACACAGTCAACGATGTGAACAACTGATTGTTCAGGTTGCTCAAATAATACGAGATAAAATTTCAGAATGTGTAAAAGAGCAGGCCTGGCCACCTACTCCACAGGAGTTGACTGAAGACTATGTTCAACTTCCTGATTGTCTTGTACAGTTCTTAAACGTGCTTATTGGTGGTAATCAGTCTGTTATATCTGATAAAGCCCACCGGCTGACACTCTCATTCGGTCAGGACATCATTAGTGCTGTTACAAATGCTCGTGTTCTAACTCCGAAGCATATCCTCCTTTCATGGGCTATCAAGGCTTTGACCGGAAATGTTGAACTCATTAAGACATTGAACCGCCTTGGTCACGCATGTTCTTATACACGATTACAGGAGATAGATACAGCCTTGTGCGTGGAAAAGATGAGCAGTATAGATGAAAACAAACCCGCCCTTCCTTCATGGGCACATCCATGCATACCAACTGTCCTCGCCTTTGACAACATTGACAGGCAGGAGGAAACACTAAGTGGTGGAGGCACATCGCATCGTGTAAATGGTATTATTATTCAACCACAAACTCTCTCATGTGCACCAGAGAGAAAATCAACTGTCGACAAAAAGAAGAAACGACATTCTTTGGAACTATCTGAGCAACAACTGCCCATTTACATCTCAGCCAAAAGGACAGGTCCTCCGGCGTTGAAGTATGCCAACCTGTCCGTACCTCTGTCTGATGCAGTCCAGAGGGCAAGGCAGAAAAATTTCCTATGGATGATCACCAGACTTCATGACAATGTCAACCAAACAGTCAGCTCTTGGACTGGATTCAACATCAAAACGAGAGACAATGTACCTGTAAAGCCTGACAAGGTTGGGTACTTGCCCACAATCAATTCGCCAGCAACAGAACTAAAGACTGTTCAAGAGATCCTTTCACAGTCAGTCTCCATTCAAGAGCAGCTAGGCCTGGACAAGATTGCTGTTGTTATGGACCAGGCTCTGTATGCTAAGGCAACAGAGGTCGCCTGGAAACAACAACTTAGATTTGAGAATATACTCCTGATGATGGGTAATTTCCACGTTATTTGTAATATGCTGTCAATCATTGGGAAATTATTCCGAGATGCAGGACTTCGGGACCTAGCCGTCGAAGCTGGGGTAATAGCCGAGGGTTCAATAGACAAAGTTCTAGATGGAAAGCAGTATAATAGAGGTGTTCGTCTGCACAAACTAACTTACGAAGCACTGATGCGACTTGTATGGAGGAGATTCGTTGAATGGTTAGAGAATGACCACAGTGCGGACCTGCCACATTTAGACGTAACGTTGCGTGTTGTGATGGCTATGCATGATGATACTTGTGCGGCCACACTGGAATCTACTACGAATGAGGAGTCTTGCCAGAAGATACTCCATCTGCTAGGTTGTTACCTGGATGTTTTGCGGCATGACAGTGGACATTTGGCAGCTTTTTGGATGATGTATCTTGACATGGTTGAGATACTGCTGGGACTAATTCGCGCAGATCGTGAAGGTGACTGGTACCTACATTTATTCAGTATTAGAAACATGATTCCTTGGTGCTTTGCATTGGACAAGACAAACTACGCTCGCTACCTACCAGTATACTATGCACAGATGACACGATTAGAGGAGACATGCCCAGACCTCCATGCTCACTTTCTAAATGGTGGGTTCTCCGTTCAGCTTGGGAAAGCAAACCCTTTTGCGAAGATTGCCATTGACCAGACTGTCGAGGAAACGGTTAACAAAGATACCCAAACTGCTGGTGGAACGAAAGGCTTCAGCTTAAAACCTAGTGCTCTGGCACGCTTTTACCTGACAGCTGAACACAGAGCTGAAGCTTTGAGACAGCTTCGAGACTTCGTATCATCATCGAACCAGAGTCAGCAAGGACTTGGTCATACCGACCTACAGCCATCGAGGGTAAAGAGGGATGAGGCTGATGTGATGTCTATTGTCGATATGCTTGAAAACAACTGGACAAACCCATTTTCCAATCAACTGTCAGATCTTATTAGCCTGTCTACTGGTGCAGCAGCTACATCAGCAATAACAAATGATATGTTGAAGGCTCACAGTAAAGGTGAAGAGGCTCTAAACAATCACATGGAGAGGCTGGAGACAGGGTCAGGATTTCATGATCCGATCAAGAAATTGAAATTACAAACATTTAGTGCCTTACAGAAAAGCACTGTTGTCAAAGCTGGTGCCAACAAAGAGATCATCCTGAAAGCAGACAATCGCGCCTTTGGACAAATGTTACTGATCGTTCAAAACAGAAAGTTGGATATAAAAGAAGTACTTCAATATCCACTGGGTCCGAAACCATGGGCATTAGCAAATCCCGATGGAACATTGAAAAAGACAGGAAAAGCAACATTAGGCACACACCTTGAAAAGGCAGTTGCAAATGTTGAGTTACCAACTGGTTCTCGGGCAACTGTAGTTGATGCCATGGCAATAGTACAGGCGATTCAGGGAGAGAATCTTACTTTTGACGAACTATCTGATACGATCCTGAAGAAAGTCCTCAATGAAGGTTGGGGGAGTGCACGAATTGATGTCGTTTTTGACCTCTACAAAGAGCATTCAATCAAAGCCGCTGAGAGAGTGAACCGTGGTTCACAGCGTGGAATTCTGTTCAGCCAGATAAAACCTGGACATCGAATCAAGAACTGGAGAAGGATCTTAGCTAGTACAGAAAGCAAAGCCAAACTCACCATTTTCCTGGCAGAAAATTGGAAAGAACAGCACAGTAGGGACAAACTTGGCAAGATAATACTGATGGTAACCTCGGGTGAAAAATGTTTCCAAATATTAAAGGATGATGTGTTGGAGATTGAACAGCTCAGATCAACACATGAAGAGGCGTACACAAGGATGATGATCCACGTGCAACATGCAGCAGCAAACTATAACAAGGTTGTAGTGATTTCTGAAGACACTGATGTGTTCATAATTCTCCTTTCTCTCCACGCACAGATGGGTATCAGAATCCTATTGAGAAGGGGTAAGAAGAATGCAGTGAGACTGATAGACATATCGCGGCTAGGGACAATTCTTGGGAAAGATGTATGCGCTGCATTGATCGGTGTCCACGCCTATACTGGTTGTGATTCCATTAGCTCCTTCTCTGGGCAATGCAAGGTCAAAGCTGTAAATTTGATCTGCAAAAACCAGGTGTACAGAGATATGTTCACAGATTTCGGACATGAATGGCACATAACGGAGGATATGTTCCAAGTGATACAAGCATTCACATGTAGTATGTACTGTTTAAATACAAACATCAAAGAGGTCAACAAACTCAGGTACGAAATGTTCCGGTCAAGAAAAGGTGACATATCATCAGGACTGCTGCCTCCATGTGAAGATGCACTACGACAGCATACGAATCGTGCAAATTACCAGGCGGCGATCTGGAGAAGAAGTCTAGATAGTTCACCACAGATACCCAGTCCAACTGATGGACATGGATGGAACCTAATAGACGGAGAACTTGGGATATGCTGGCTGACAGGACCACCAGCACCGGATGTTGTTCTTGAGTTGATGGCCTGTAAATGCCCTAGACGTTGCAATGAAAACTGTCCCTGTGTAATGAATGGATTGCCCTGCACACCAGCATGCAAATTACAGGACTGTACGAACATGCAAGATGAGAATGAGGTGCAGTCAGACGACATGGAGGACAGTGACAGTGACGAAGGCTAAACCTCGTGTAAGGTAGGATAAATACACATGCCGCAAAATTGAATCAAATAATAAAGTCAATTATTTCAATGTAACGGTTGTTGCTGATATCTAGTAAATCACTTTAGTTGACCAAATAGATAATTTGGCTTATATGGGTCTGAACATGATTTGTTAGTAAACTTATGAACAGAAATCATGAAAAAAAATCGAAAATGTTGCTTTTTTCAGTTTAATCTTTTATTTGGAAACTGATGGTATTAATTAAACAACATGAATCATACATCAACAGATGCAGAATTGTATTATGAACATTTTGAGCCATATTACATATCAATAGGTGAACCTGTTAAGGAGTTATGAAGGTTTCCCTGACTCGCACTATTTTAAAGAAAAAACGGCGGCCATATTTAAAGATGGCCGCCAAAATGGCATTTAGCAAAGTGACCCGGAAGTCCATCAACCAATTTTGGACACTTTATACATCAGGCTAACTGAAAATCGTGGTTAAATCTATTCATCAAATTGGTAATGAAAATCTGTCTGTCACATGTACTACTAAAGTTCCTGGCTGAAAACCATTTTTATATTTTTAATAACAGCGACATAGACCTTGACCCTAGTGACCTCAAATACAATACAAAGCTTCTGTCCGATACAGGCCGGACAAAGTAAAACCCAAATGTCTGTCATGCTTCCAAGGCGACATAATAAACCATTTGACACACGTATGTGCAGTGTGATGAACTCAGTGCTGCCTTTGAGACTCTTAAAAACATGTAACAGGTGGAACACATTCATACCTTCTTAGCACTAATGGCACAGCAACCACCGGGTTCTTCTTTAGTCCATCCACAATATCGGGTGCCTTGTCACCATATATTCTACAAAAGAAATTTAAAGCAACTAGAAGCAGACAAGATCCCCCATCAAGAAGCTGTTTTTCACTCTCGAACCAAGAGTGTAAAAATTACCTTTTGATAAACCCTATAACCCCGTTTACCAAAGGTGGCATTAATGAGGTCTATTTTTTCTTTTTTCAATACGTATTATACCTCTGAAATGCTTGTGGGGTTGTATTCTTCTAAATTAGACCTCAAGTCACGCTACTGGCAAGTGTAATTTCTCTAAAGTATTATTTAGTTATCATATCCTAAACTTGCCTTCAATCATTAATTTACAATTTGTTCAGATCGGGTAAATTTTTAAATCAAAGGGAGATAACTCACCTTTGTATTGCTTTTCTGTGTAACATTTCTGATGTGCCCCCGAGGCAGTTATCTAACTTGAACTTTGCTGCATCCTCTGGTGCCATTCGTGTTAATTTTTTCTGAACTGACTCCAATACTCGTATTGTCGATAAGTTTGTTTCTATGACAACATCAAGCTGAAAACATACAAAAACACTAGAGAATTTGTAGGGGTTGAAACAAGATAATCTGATTTTAAATCACAAATATCACTGCTTGAAGAAGTTTATTGTAAACGCAAAATGATCTGAAACAAGAGACAAAACAACTGATAATTGAATATAAATTCTAGAAGCAAAATGTGACAAAGTAATAAGGGCTATTCCAGGAAGGCACTACTTTTATTGATCACCCACCCAAAATAAAAAGATACAAAATTGAGGTTTAAGAACCAAATTTCAAAAATAGGGTTCACCCATAGATGTTTATTAAATTGCCTTCTTGGGGTCCCAGGTATGTTTTAATAGAATAGCCCTAACCTTCCGATTGAAGAATTGATAAGATTTTATATTTTAAGTTGTTGTCCAAGCGTTTTCAAAAACTCGAATGCATGCGGGGCATAGGTCTGTAGCTCCAAAGCTCAAGGCCTGATACAATACAGCTCTGTAACTCAAAGCTGCAACTAGAGGGAGGTTTATCACCAGATGCACTGATCAAATCAGGGCTTTTTTAACCTATTTAAGTGGGACCGAAATTCGGCCTTTTCCCAATTGCAAAAAAAACTAAGTTTTCCCAATTCTGGGTAAAAAAAATTACCAATCTTAAAAAAAAAAAAAAAATCGAAAGTAACAGACTTCCCATAATGATTGATACTATACTTAAAGCATACATTTAAAAAAAGTTTTTCTCTTTAAAAACAACACATTTCTTTAAATAGTGAAAATCAAACTCTTTTTATCTCAATTTTGACTCGCACTTCTTTTTCCCAAAATCGGCAGTCCTAGGCCTTTTCCTATTTTCTTGAAAAAAGCCCTGCAAATTAACTGTGACAGTATATTTCTTCTAACAATGATAACAATGGCTGGTTGTTTAATATACTCCTTACCTCAAAGCGTTCATCTTCACACCGGTATATGTGTTCTTCAAACTGTGTTTTCCGTGATGTTACAAATGTAGAATCTTCTGACCATGAAGGAAATGATACCCAAGTGTCATTACAAACCTGAAATGTAACAAATGTCTCATTTTATATATTATAATGACTTATTCAATTTCTTGGACTGGCATGATTCAGTGGATAGCGATGAGGGACTTTTCCGGAGGACACGAGAGTTTGTCCTGGGCGGTCCCATGTATTGGCGACTATCCTCAGAGTATGGTAAAGAACCAATGGTCTATACAAATCTATTCGTTAGTAAGAGAAGGGCAGGTTCCCAGATTCCTGTGTAACCTTGCCCTCTCTGGGGTGGCTCTAAATACCCTATAATGTGTTGACTGAATATGCGTAAAATGAATTATGAGTTGGTAACTCAATTCGAAGCTCCAGTTTTGATGTTTGGACTGTTTGTATTGTACATATCGTTTATATTGTGTATATAGTTTGGATTCTCAAAATGGGTAAATTATATATAATATTATCATCAATAGTGTTAGAAATGGTGTACATATGTTATAATATATGGCTGTTGTTAGCAGGATAGCTACTTTTAATAACGCACTTTTGTAGAAATAAAACAGCAAATATCTATGATTTTTATGAATTGATCAACAGCTATACAGCCTTGCTCACATTTCATTTATTTTTATTTTTTAAATATCTCTTCCAAATTTGATCGAGTCTCAGAGTCTCATTTTAAGCAAAAGCGTTTGCAAATGTACATGTCTTGAACTTACTTCTTTACACAGAGCAGTCCTGCCTGAACACTTGGGTTGAGGGTATGACTTTGGTAGGGCTCTGTAACTTGCACCATACTTCTTACACGTAGCATAATCTACAAGTACATGAAAACAGAAAAACTCATAAACGTGATTTTATAAAAAAATAAATGGTCACTCCGTGGAAAAAGGCCTTGCACTTCTTTAGAGCTGCAAATCACTGCCCAGTGTGTGCTTGAGCCCTCGTGATGGAGATCTTTTTCTTGCATACCGGACAAGGAAATCCGCCATTTTACCGGGGCTAGATACTTCTATCTCACACTAGGGTCGTGATAAAATTCACGTGCGCCACATCCGGTATGCAGGAAAACATGCAAAACATTCGTAGCTGGCGGCGTCAACTCAAAACATGTCTCTGATATGCAAGAAAAAGAATCTATCATGGGTATTCTGTTCAGATAGGTAATTCAAACCCTCGGTATAAGTGTTTTAATCGGAACCGAGGATCTAATCGGAACCTCGGCAGAGCCTCGGTCCCGATAAAAACACTTATACCTTGGGTTGGAATTCCATTTCTTCACCTGATACCCATGAAAGATTCTTATAATCCTTCATTTCATCTCCCTCTGAAGCTGCTGTGACCTAATATGATGTGTTATTCAGAAGTAAAAACTAGTTAATTCCATTTATCACCAAGATATTATCTTTTAACGGGTGAAGTCACATAAAAATAAAAGACAAATGTTCCAAGTATGTTGTAAACTGCAACACCGACCACTCAGGGCTCCAATAAAACTAAAATTGGGGAATAGCCCAGGGCAAGTAGATTTTAAAAGTCCAATCGCCCCGACTGAAAAGTCACTTGCCCTGATTTTTTTAACTTGCCCCGAAATTGTTATTACCAATGAATATTTGCCAGTACATACTTTTTGTCGATATTGAATATTTCGCTTTTTTACTTTTACTTATAATTAATTAATAATACACGTGATTAGAATCAAACAAGAAGGTTCTAGTTTCCTATATTTCCTTTTATTTATCCATTGCACAATTAACTAAAACAATATTATTTTATCCATTGCACAATATTATTTTCTTTTACAGTTATAGAATCGCGCCGCAAAACACGTCAAAAATCTTGCCGGGTCCCGCAAATTAAACCATCTAAAACAGGTGCGCGTTACCGGTGTTATTTAGCAGCTTGCATTTGTGAATAAGCGTTCATTGTTAAGCGTTTTTATGATACAGACTTGCTAACCATCAACTAAAATATGAATATTAAAACGATACTGCCGTTCAAACTGTAATATTCGAGTAATCTTTCTTCTTCTGTCCAATGTGACAAATCTGCGTGACGATGAAAGTTGTAATGCGATTGGTTCAAATCATGTTATCAACCAATGAAATGCACGCTTTCAAACTGATGAACTTTAATGAAGGGAGATAATTTTCAACAAATATGGCTTTAAATTTCACGCAATAAAACACAATTTCGGTCGGACTTTAGTTTGAAAAGTTTGATTGTCCAGAAGTTTTTTTTATACTAGCCGGACCGGCAACCATTTTTGAAAGAGATAAGCCCGGATTCAGATTGGACTAGCCCCGGGCGTCGGGCTATCCTATTCTTGGAGCCCTGCCACTTTTACCTGTTGATTTATAAATAATTATTATTATTTATTTTCTGTCCGTAATTGGTTTCACAACCTGAAACGTACCTATTTCCATTGCAAGTTCCCCGCTTATTCTCTCCTTCCCAGTAGCACTGTGTGGCACGGCTTCTACGCTCCCACCAGACTCCTTGTAGCCAAGGAAATCCTTGAACCATTTGAACAACTCAGGAAATTTCCTACAATGAAACAATCAGTCATTATTGTATATAATATTACATAAGGCTTAAAAGAAACAAGAGGTCAATGACCTTGAAGCTCTACTGATTGATTTTGATTTCAGGAAGTAGTCGCTACAGACTTGTTTTTTGAAAATCTATTTTTAACCGTGGCGGCCATCTTGAATTTACGGCCGACCTGAAATTTTGCTAGGATCAATTAGACATTAAGAGCAACATTCCTGTGAAGTTTCATGAAAATCCGTCAAGTAGTTTCAGACGAGTAGTCGCTACAAGTTTTCATTATATAACTCTATGTAAACAAAGATGGACGCTGGTAGCCATGTTTAACGTCAAATCAAAACGATTTTCGACAAGGACCAACATCATGTCATACTGATCATTTTAGAAAAAGTCCTATATCAATATCTCTTATAGCTTTGAAGAAATAGTCGCTACAAACTTAAATATCTCTTATAGCTTTGAAGAAATAGTCGCTACAAACTTATTTATTTTAAATCTATTTTTAGGTGTGGCGGCCATCTTGAATTTCCGGCCAACCTGAAATTTTTCTAGGATCAACTAGACATCAAGAGCAACATTCCTGTGAAGTTTCATGAACATCCGTCAAGTAGTTTCATAGGAGTAGTCGCTACAAGTTTTTACTATATAACTCCATGTAACCAAAGATGGCCACTGGCAGCCATGTTTAACGTCGAATCAAAATAATTTTCCACAAGGATCAACACCATGTCATGCTGATCATTTTAGAAAAAGTCCCATATCAATATCACTTATAGTTTTCAAGAAGTAGTCGCTACGAACTTGTATTTTGAAATTTTTTAGCCGTGGCGGCCATCTTGAATTTCCGGCCGACCTGAAATTTTGCTAGGATCATTTAGACATCAAGAGCAACATTCCTGTGAAGTTTCATGAAAATCCGCCAAGTAGTTTCAGAGGAGTAGTCGCTACAAGTTTTTACTATATAACTCTATGTAAACAAAGATGGCCGCTGGCAGCCACGTTTAACGTCGAATCAAAACGATTTTCGACAAGGACCAACATCATGTCATGCTGATCATTTTAGAAAAAGTCCCATATCAATATCACTTATAGTTTTCAAGAAGTAGTCGCTACAAACTTGAATTTAAAAAATCTATTTTTAGCTTTGGCGGCCATCTTGGATTTCACATCAACATGAATTTTTGCTAGGATCAACTAGACTTCATGGGCAACATTTCTGTAAAGTTTTATGAATATCCATTCAGTAGTTTCAGAGGAGTAGTCGCTACAAATAAAAGTTAACGGACGGACGGACAGACGGACGGACGGACGGACAGACGGACGGACGACGGACGCCGCACCACGGCATAAGCTCTGCTGATCTCTGATCAGTAGAGCTAAAAAGTGTTTGTTTCCGCTAACCCGACCGACCCTATTATTTAGCCGCCGACCCTAACTTTTTTTATTGCAATTTTTTTTTTTTAAAAAAATTAAAAATAATAATAAAATGTTGAACCCATGAACCCAAAGTTTCTTATGGAGAAAAAAATAAATAAAAATATGCCTCCAGTGAGATTTGAACCCACGACCCCTCGGGTTTCCAGTGTTCATTACCAAATAATGAAAAAGGTCCATAACCATGTATTATCTAGGTATTAATACCTTCCCCAGTATTTTTGATCATATTAAAAGTGTTTTTTTCATTAACAAAAATAAGGCAATTAATAAAAAATAAAAAAGTTTTGCCTACCTACCCTATTTTTTTTGAAGCTGTTAGCGGAAACACATTTTTTCTTTTTGGCCTAAGCAGTTTTTATCAAAAGTCTCCGACTGGCAACTGACATATACAAGCCACAAGATGGGGCCGCGTCAAGCTTTTCTGTATTTTCGAAAAGGCTCCATCTCCTTGACACGTTTTTAAAATTATTATTTATATAACATCTACAGGTTTGAATTTGGGAACAGGTATGCCTTATACATGTAATTAAACTAAAGCTCATGACTACATGGTTTACATCAGAGACTAACTTGCTGAAGTGATCACACACCTGCTCTGTGCCAATACATTACACTTGCACCAAAACTTAAAAGGTAGACAAGAGACACCGGATGAGGACTTACCCGAGAAATGTTTGCACCAGCTGTACGAGCTCTGACCGCGAGATCACTTCCTGGTTAAACAACACCAGACAGCGTAGGAAGTTCTCGTATACCTCCTGATGTCGCAATGCCTTCCGAACCTGTTGGGAATGGAAAGAAGTTAGTTGAACAATATTGTAGGCTTTAAAGTTTTCACCATTCGAAAAGTCAGATGTATGGACAATGAAATTAATAAGCCATATAAATGGATTCCTGTTTTAACTAGAAGAGTGTTCCGCTCGTGTCGTCTTCTGTGGGCTTATTTAAAGTTATGGCCACTTAAAAGTTTATGAAAAGGGGCATACCTCTGCAAAATAGTTATTGGACACGTGAACCTACCTTGTGGTACGATGAAGAGATAGGTGAAGTTTTACGAACATAGGTCAAACACTTTTCAAGTTATGGCCAAGGTTAGATTGCAGGTTAAAGTGTGACGGATGATGGACGATGATATGGCATGCCATTCAGTGCCATGCTATGCAGACGACACAACAAGAAAGGTATTTTCCACCAGCAGCAGGAGATTTAAGAGTTTAAATTGACTGGGAACAGGGCAGTTCAAGCTGGGGTGCCCGACTAAATTGTTGTCCACAAACAATGGCTCAATGTCAAAACAGTAGTCACAAAATAAACCCATAACTCTTCAGTTGCACAATAGACACAAACATTCACAATTTACTAGTAGTTGTAACTGTACCTTATCGAAGAAGGCGTATTCATTGAGAGTTCCCCACTTGCCAGCCTCTGCCAGTGACACATCTTTCAGTGTTCCTAGCCTCTGTTTCTTGATAAGGGGTTGTGAAGAGCTAGAGATAGAGCGTCGAAGCTGGTTCACGCTCTTGGAATTCTGGTTCTTGTTGCCGAACCCGGGCTGCTTTTTCACCGTCGACGAGTGATCATTTCTCACACCGAGAACCGAATCTGCTCCAAACAACGACTGAAAAGGAGAAAAATATTAAAAATCAAAATTCATTTCTACAACGGTGAATGTCCCTTAAAGGGACTGGAGATGATGGAGTTAGGCTATTTACGAAGATTTTTGTGATAGAGGCAGATCATCCAACTTTTCCTAGGCCGAACAAGTACTGTGTACATCCCGCTACAGGGATCGCCCTAGGATTGAATTTCAATGTGAAAAAATGTCCCATTTGATTCGATTTTAATGAGACATTCACCATTTTCATGAAACATTTCTGATGCGAAGCCAAACGACCATTCGTTCGTCGACCGCACGTAGCACTGGAGGCCGCTAGTGGGGCATGCCCCACAGAACATTTTTGAAATTTAGATGTGATTTCCTGCATTCTGGCTCATCCCCTACCCCCAACCCCTCCCCAAATTGTTTGACAAAAAACAATACAATTAAAGAGACAGACAGACAATGTCTCCCTAGCAAGGGAGGAATGTTTTGGAAATTGAGAATATGACCCAATAGCCCAGCCATTTCACAAACAATCACTGTTAATATAGTGTTTACCTCAGTTTTTAAAAAGGGCAGGGTGTTCCCTGAATTAAAGGGCCTTTTTAAGCATGTTAAATTATGTAAAAAGGGCATTTTCGAGCGCGCGAAAACTTCAAAATGAAACGAACAAAATTGTCGATTTTATTGATGCAAAGGAAATAAAATATAAAGTTGTTATAAATAAAAATACAGTAACATGTGTAATAGAGTCCTCCATTTATTTGTTTTAGTTGATTTTCTAGATTCTCTCTTTTCTTCTTTCCTTTTGTATACAATTTATTGTCAATATATTGAAGATAACACGGAGTCGTTGTTTCTTTTTACGTGAATAACATTAAAAAAAATAATCTGAAAAGCGCAAAGTGAAAGTAGAAGTTGTTAAAGCATCCGAAATAAAGCGTGTCCGAATTTACCTCAACTTTTTACGCTAACATAGTTTTACAATTGCTTGCACCAGTTCATAGTTAATTGCGTCAAATCATTGTACATGTAGATCGGAGGATAATGGTCAGATATTACTAGAAGTTGATGAATTGTTATAAAAAATAGCCATGTTTATTCATAATCAATCAATTTACTTTGACACTGCGAAGCGAAAGCAAACCGGAAGTTAACCGACACAACAATCTCGTTTTGATTTTTTTCATGTGATTTTCGAATAATTTGATATTTTCTCATTTATGTTTTAATCGCGAATAAATGGATTTGAACAAATTTACATCAGATTTTAAATGAAAAATATATAAATATATTTCCATTACGAACCGACATGGTGAAAATGGATTTCCCGACTTCGGTGCAACAATTTGTTCCATTGTCTTTTTTCATGCGATTTTTGAAATTTTAATGCGAGAATATCGCGGACTAGAGTGATCCCTGCCGCTATCCGTATAAATCGACGAGTGACTGGTGTCACTCAAAACATGTGACAACCATCATAATGTGCTTGTTTCATATGAAACGTGCATATGCATCAAATTAAGCTGCATGCTACCTTCGGTTTGATTTATGAAAATGTTTGGTCTAGTAAAAATTACGACTTGGTTATTCAGTTTAATATTTCATCTTGCTAATTTACTCATGTACTAAGTTGAAGATTTTAAGAATTTAAGTTAAAAAGTAAGGAGAATGGAGACGAATATTTTCCTATAAGCTTTATTATTGAAGTTTCTGAAAAAGGGTGAAAGTTACTAAATCGTAATTAAAGAAAATATTATGTCAACATTCCCTTTGAAAAGATATCTTGGTGAAACCCACTACTGAATATTCATAGTCCCAAGTTTCAAAACCTTTCGAAGATAATCTAACAAAATAATTTGTACACAAATTAACAAGGGTGAAATATATGACAGATGGAATGTAATGTAAAGTATAACCTCAAAGTTCCTTACGCTAACATATCCCTGATAGGATGAGGAACCATTAGCGTCGGGCAAAAACTGGCCAAACTCCGCGAGCAGATCTTCCTGGTTCTGGAAAAGCTTGGCCACTTGTGAGTAAACTTCTGCCTCAGTGAGAGGCTTGTGCCCCTGGGGAACGGAACTCTGCAAGAGAAAATGTGGTGCTCCCTACACAATGAGCAGGTGAACCACGGTAGATGAATGAAACTCTCATGGTTATGAGAATTACGATGGAAGATTTAGAAATATTATGAATATTAATATGGAAGATTTAGGAATATTATGAATATTATGACTGAACATTTAGGAATATTATGAATATTAAGATGGAAGACTTAGGAATATTATGAATATTATGATGGAATATTATGAATATTACAATGGAAGATTTAGGAATATTATGATGGAATATTATGAATATTAAGATGGAAAATTTAGGAATATTATGAAGATGGAACATTTAGGAATATTATGAATATAAAGGAATATTATGAATATTAAGAGGGAACATTTAGGAATATTACGAATATTAAGATGGAAGACTTATGAATATTATGAATATTATGATGGAATATTATGAATATTACGATGGAAGATTTAGGAATGTTACGAATATTATGAAGGAAGATTTAGGAATATTAAGATGGAACATTTAGGAATATTATGAAGATGGAACATTTAGGAATATTATGAATATTAAGATGGAATATTATGAATATGACGATGGAAGATTTAGGAATATTATGAAGATGGAACATTTAGGAATATTATGAATATTATAAATATTAAGAGGGAAAATTTAGGAATATTATGAAGATGGAACATTTAGGAATATTAAGATGGAACATTTAGGAATATTATGAAGATGGAACATTTGGGAATATTATGAATATTATGATGGAAGATTTAGGAATATTATGAATATTAATATGGAAGATTTAGGAATATTAAGATGGAAGATTTAGGAATATTATGAATATTAAGGAATAGGAATATTATAAATATTAAGATGAACATTTAGGAATATTATGAAGATGGAACATTTAGGAATATTATGAATATTAAGATGGAAGATTTAGGAATATTATGAATATTCAGATGGAAGATTTAGGAATATTTTGAGTATTATGATGGAACATTTAGGAATATTATGAATATGAAGATGGAACATTTAGGAATATTATGAATATTAAGATGGAAGATTTAGGAATATTTTGAGTATTATGATGGAACATTTAGGAATATTATGAATATGAAGATGGAACATTTAGGAATATTATGAATATTATGATGGAACATTTAGGAATATTATGAATATTAAGATGGAACATTTAGGAAGTTCCATCTGGGAATATTATAAATATTATGATGGAACATTTATGAATATTATGAAGATGGAAGATTTAGGAATATTAGGAATATTAAGATTGAACATTTAGGAATATTTTGAGTATTATGATGGAACATTTAGGAATATTATGAATATGAAGATGGAACATTTAGGAATATTATGATGGAACATTTAGGAATATTATGAATATGAAGATGGAACATTTATGAATATTATGATGGAACATTTAGGAATATTATGAATATTAATATGGAAGATTTAGGAATATTATGAATATTAAGATGGAAGATTTAGGAATATTAAGATGGAAGATTTAGGAATATTATGAATATTAAGGAATAGGAATATTATAAATATTAAGATGAACATTTAGGAATATTATGAAGATGGAACATTTAGGAATATTATGAATATTAAGATGGAACATTTAGGAATATTTTGAGTATTATGATGGAACATTTAGGAATATTATGAATATTAATATGGAAGATTTAGGAATATTATGAATATTAAGATGGAAGATTTAGGAATATTAAGATGGAAGATTTAGGAATATTATGAATATTAAGGAATAGGAATATTATAAATATTAAGATGAACATTTAGGAATATTATGAAGATGGAACATTTAGGAATATTATGAATATTAAGATGGAACATTTAGGAATATTTTGAGTATTATGATGGAACATTTAGGAATATTATGAATATGAAGATGGAACATTTAGGAATATTATGATGGAACATTTAGGAATATTATGAATATTAAGATGGAACATTTAGGAAGTTCCATCTAGGAATATTATGAATATTATGATGGAACATTTAGGAATATTATGAATATGAAGATGGAACATTTAGGAATATTATGAATATTAATATGGAAGATTTAGGAATATTATGAATATTAAGATGGAAGATTTAGGAATATTATGAATATTAAGATGGAAGATTTAGGAATATTATGAATATTAAGATGGAAGATTTAGGAATATTATGAAGATGGAAGATTTAGGAATGTTCTGAATATTAAGATGGAAGATTTAGGAATATTAATATAATCTTGGACAAGATGGAAATGATTTCTCTAACAAGATGTTCAACCCTGTGGCATTGTTTTTTTGAAAGTGACCATGTACGGTGTCAGAATTCCTTTTAGGCTGTTTTTCCTGATCATTATAGTTTGATTTTCCCAATGTTGACATTCTTGACGCTGTTTTTCCCAATTCTAACGACCCCACACTGCAAAGAACACTATTTTAAAGCACAATATAAATTTATTTCACAAGGCTGGACAAGCCGACACTTGATGCTCCTTTGTTCTTTCTGGTATGTATGCAAGATCTCCGGTGGCCCACCCCCACCCCACCCATCCCTTCCAGTATTATAGATGTAGAAGTGATCATTTTTGAATACCACTCACCATCCCCACTTCCTTGATGTTCCTTTGTTCTTTCTGGTATGTATGCAAGATCTCTAGGACCGCTTTATAGATCTCCGGTTGCCCACCCCAACCCCACCACCCATCCCCTCCAGTATTATAGATGCAGAAGTGATCATTTTTGAATACCACTCACCATCCCCCTTCCTTGATGTTCCTTTGTTCTTTCTGGTATGTATGCAAGATCTCTAGGACCGCTTTATAGATCTCCGGTTGCCCACCCCAACCCCACCACCCATCCCCGCCAGTATTATAGATGCAGAAGTGATCATTTTTGAATACCACTCACCATCCCCCTTCCTTGATGTTCCTTTGTTCTTTCTGGTATGTATGCAAGGTTCTTTCTGGTATGTATGCAAGGTCTCTAGGACCGCTTTATAGATCTCCGGTTGCCAACCCCCACCCCACCACCCATCCCCTCCAGTATTATAGATGCAGAAGTGATCATTTTTGAATACCACTCACCATCCCCCCTTCTTTGATGTTCCTTTGTTCTTTCTGGTATGTATGCAAGATCTCTAGGAAGGCTTTATAGATCTCCGGCTGGCCTTGGAAACGATTCTGAAAATGAACGATTCAATTGTTCATCATACATTTGTAACCTATAAACTAGAACTATCACCAAAGGTGGTGAATACCCTCACTTAAAGTCAAACAAAGGGCCATAATTCTGTAATGAATTAGGCAATCAACAATGGGTGATGTAGAGGGACATAAGGTCATCAGTTGTTATGTGTATATGAAGTTTGGGAACTCATTCAAAACTTTTTGAGTAATGAAAGTAATGAAAATGTGTTATGGGGCGTGACAGGACAATAATCATGTTACGGGATGCGTTGGGATGAGAATGTGATTCCTATATAGCCCCCACTTTCCTTTGTGAAAGCGCGAGTATAAAAACTATAGTCATGCAAAATTCTTGATAGAGAGACAACCAAGTGACTTTTGAATGCAAAATCATCGACCACACAAGGGTATATTTGCCTATATCAGATGAACGTTGGTACTTCTTCTTACCTGTATTATCATGATGACATGTTTGTTTGAATAGTGTTTTTCATCATTTTTAACACATTTTAGGCCTAGCTGACGGTCATTTTTTTTTCTGTGTTAGAAGAAGACAACCCTATTTCTCCTGGGTAGAACTAGCACTGTATACCTTATACTTACCCCCATCTGTGAGAATCGACACATCTCACTTACAAGTTGAATTCGCAGTGACATTCGAACCTGCAGCCGTGAGACATCATATTTTACTTTTGGTTTAACTCCAAACGACATTAACAACATACTTTTTAACATTGCAAAACAAGTCTGCAAAAGCAGGAGGCTTACTCACTTTTATTTTGTTGACATAGTTGATAGCGTGGTTAAACTCCACTGGCTGCTGTCCCTGCTGCTGGGCATTGTTCTGTTGCCCGTGCTGCACGGGAGGTTCCTGTGGGGTGGGTCGTGGTGGCTGGTGATAGGAATGCTGGGAAGGCTGGGAAGTGTGAGATGCTGTGTTCGGCACATGGCTCTGTACGGGCTGCTTCTGAAAAAACATTAAATTAATGAGATCAGGAGGGTGATTGGTGTCGATCTAGATAAAATTAAAAACCATCATAATGTGTTTCATTTTCATATGAAATGCATGTGCTGAATTTAGCCATAAGTTGGACAACTATTATGGCTTTATTAGTAACCATATTTTTACAAGATCCACACCAGTCCTTAAAAGAAAAGTATGAATTTAGAAAGACATACGTCTAACAATTGATAATGCTCACTGGGGGTAAAACTGTTAAAGGGAAGTTAATAAAACATGGGGTCCAACGTACATGCTGCTGACTAGCGGAGGCCGCTGCAGCCTGGGCCATCTGGTTTAATGTGGAGATGGAGACGGTTTGCTGCCCTGGCTGGTGCACATTGATTTCGTTGGCCTGGACCTCGATCTTGTAGCCCGGTGGCAGGAAAGTGTTGAAGCCCACTATCAAGTCTGGATGGCCCTTAAACAGGTTTGACACCCGGTTGATAACACCAGGGGTGTCAATACTGTAGAAATAAATAGATAAAACAAATTTTCATTCATTCCTCTACCCCAGAAAGACAAAGCTGTACGGTTTCAATAGAACATTACCACTGGTTAAAAAGTTCTAAAGCAAAAACAAAGTACTATTAACTCGTAACCCGCTACATATACATAAATAATGGACTGTTCTTTCTTTGAATTAAGACCATTCCATTTAAGTGACAAAGAGTTACTTGCAGGCTGATCTCGGTTTACAATGGACGCAAGGCTATTATAGTCGTGCTTAGCGGGTTAAGTGTTAAGGAGAATCAACATTTGAATTGAATTGAATTTTATAGTCGCACCAACAGCTAAGGTCATATGGCAACTTTCCAGCTGCCTTCCATTGGTGGAGGAAGACCACCGACGTTCCGTAAGCAAGCTGGATAGCTTCCTTACTAGGCCAAAAAGGGATCGAACCTATAGCGATGATGGGCAAGTGATTTCAAGTCAAAGACTCTAACCACTCGACTACGGATACCCAGATCAACATTTGAAATCTAAATTTACAGCACTGAACAAATTGGCCGTTTTCAACTAAACTGTTTAATCAAGCACACAGCCGTTTCATTTATTGATTTCCTGCCTCTTCCGTATCATCCAATCAGACGTAAGTAAACAATTGATTTGATTGGTCATTTGTTTTTCCATTCTCAAAACATACAACATTGTACTCAAGAAAGTACTTAATGCGTTTAGCAAGTTCAGTCTGCCAAATAGAAAACTATCTATACGTAAAAAAACATATCGGCCATAATGGCCATTGAATTGAGTTCAATGACGCAGTATCAAATAAATGTTTGACTTACGTTTGTGATTTGAACTCCTTCATAATATCCAGAAAGTCATTATAGACCTGTGGCTGGTTCCCAAACTGCAGCTTCACCTGGTCCAGATAAGACAAGGCGTCCTCGACCTTTAACCTCTGGAACTGTTGCTGCTGACCTTGAACCTGGGCGGTGTGGGCCTGTAATGATTGTTACTATGTTCCTTTAATAGGGGGAGGGAAATATTTGATTTCCACAAATTTGTTTGCGAACTTTTCAAATAACCATCGAAAATGGTTTGCAAAATAGTCCAAGTTACGTAGAAAAACTTTCCGGACATATCGAGTTTTTTAAACACGAGGCCCTTAGTATGCATAACAGTTACTGTTAATACTGCAATACAACCGACTGTTGTTTAATGGTTCATCAACACAGAATAGGTTGCTTAGAGCCGCCATAGAGAGAGAGAGGAGGTGAGAATACATATGAATCAGGCAACATTACTAATGAATCAATACGTATTGTCCATTGGATAGACTCCGATACACGTGACCACAAGGTATACGTCTCCATCAGAACGGCTAGGCTTATGATAAGTGCCTTTCCCTAGGACACACCGATGACACTTACTGGCTTGAACCCGGGTCCTTCGATGTTCAAGTCTATTGTGCTGTCTACTGTGCTTCACCAGCCCCATGATAATTCAAGCGAACATCCTGGATTGCAGTTAGTTTGAATTACTATCACGACTGGCCAACAAGACATCAAAAGTGAATTGAAATGAATTGGATTTTATAGTCGCACCAACAGCTAAGGTCATCGACTTTCCAGCTTTCATTGGTGGAGGAAGACCCCAGGTGCCCCTCCGGGCAATTTTCGTGCACGGGCGGGCACCTGGGTAGAACCACCGACGTTCCGCAAGCCAGCTGGATAGCTTCCTCACATAAAGATTCCTAGGCCCCTGAGGGATCGAACCTACAGCGGTGAGGGGCAAGACATCAAAAGAATGCCTTTGTGAAGCTTTACCTGAGAAGGTGGTGGTGGATGCCCGACTCCTCCTCCGACTCCTCCTTGCAAATGGACGGGACCTCCTGTGGCGGGACCATGAAGGCCCGCGGGTAACTGTATGGGTGATGTATGGGGGTGACCTCCCTGAGCACCACTGAAATGCAAGATGACCAAGTTAGCATTATATATGTTATGTACAGCGCTGTCTTATTAATTTTTCAATCAGACACCTAGAAAATAACGCTTAAAACTTGAAAAAATACTACCGAAATCCAACTACTGAAATCATTTACATGAATACTGTTTTGCATTTGACCTAACAATATATAAAGTACATATATAATAACTGTAATAATTCTGAACCTTTAAAGTGTGTTCTCTTTCAATTATGTTGGTCAAATAACGAAACTGAGAACTAGAATTATCACTGAAAGTGATTAATACCCCCATAATACCGCCTTGTCACATAAACATGGCAATCACAAGAAAACAGTGGTCTAGTTTATATTTATTTCCAATAAATGTACATGGAAATGGGGTCGGGCCACAAGTTATTACAACATTAGAAATCCGGCCCTCCCGACAAATTATTTAAACTACAAAATATGAAATAAACAGGAGAAAAAAATGAGAGAGAGTGAGAGAGAGGGCGGGAGGAGAGGAGAGAGAGAGTTTTCAATATTGTTAGTGATCAGGGAAGACTAACAAAAATTTGCATGTTACAGCGTTCAAGTCAAAGATGTATAAGTGTAATAAAAAGAGACATGGTCATGAAGAGGATGCATTAGAAATTGTTTAAATTTAATACAAACCCAAATTAGCAGGTTCGTCAGAGTTGACTGTAGCATATTTTTGGCAAATTTTATGTTGAAAAGGGGCCATAACTCCATCAAAAATTGGTTGTTTGTAACCAAAGTCGAACTTTACCTGTATTTCATGGTCTTAAACATGTGTACCAAAAATTATTTAAATCCGTCGACCCTTTCATGAGTTATCTTCCGGACACCGTTTTTTGGGCAAATTGTAAGTTGAAAAGGGGCCATAACTCCATCAAAAATTGGTGGTTTGTAACCAAAGTCGAACTTGACTTGTATTTTATGGTCTTAAAACCCGTGTACCAAATATTATTTAAATCCATCGACCCTTTCATGAGTTATCGGCCGGACACCGTTTTTTGGGCAAATTTTAAGTTGAAAAGGGGCCATAACTCCATCAAAAATGTGTGGTTTGTAACCAGAGTCGAACTTGACCTGTATTTTATGGTCTTAAACCTGTGTACCAAATATTATTTAAATCCGTCGACCCTTCCATGAGTTATCGTCCGGACACCATTTTTTGGGCAAATTCTAAGTTGAAAAGGGGCCATAACTCCGTCAAAAATTGGTGGTTTGTAACCAAAGTCGAACTTGACTTGTATTTTATGGTGTTATAGCCGTATACCAAATATTATTTAAATCCATCAACCCTTTCATGAGTTTTCGTCCGGAAACCAACAAACCGACCGACGGACAGATCGACAAGCTCACTCCTATATACACCCCCTAAACTTCGTTTGTGGGGGTATAATAACCACTGCAAAAAGACATTATATAAATATTCCAAACAGTTAGAAGGCGCGACTTACGGAAACCCCTGGATAGGGAACTGTATGCCTCCCGACATGGGGGCTTCTCCCTCGAACCTCTGCCCCGTGATGCCAGGTCCAATCATGCGGGCCCCAGGGTACGCAGTACTGTCCCCTTGTGCCAATCTCCTCTGTGGATCCTCAATGAGCGGACGCTGCATCTTTTACATGTCGTGATGCTGTAGCCTAAAATGGGTAACAGCACCTGAAATATAAACGACGGATACTTGTAAACTTGTTTTTAACTTATTCGTTATATAGTTGAATCATCATATACTCAGTTGTAAAAGAAAGTGGACACGGAGTTATGTTTAGATTTAATTCTATAAAAAGAAATTAGAATTAAATTGACAAATTCCAAAATGAATATGTCATGTTTGGTACCAATTTTTTATCATTCCATTGCCAATATCATGTTGTTATGTTTTCAATAGGTCGAATCATTAAGGGACTGTCGCTTGATAAAGAGGATAGGGTGTAAAGTAAAATTTTCAAAGTGTCCAGTTTCTTTTGCAACTGAGTATACAGGCAACTGAGTATACAGTTGCTGCCACGCGAATTACGAATAATCACACTCAACGCGGGGATTTTATCTCATAGCAGAAACACTGATTTTGTCCCCGCGATCGGTGGACAGTCCACTCAACGCGGGGACAATAACTTTTGACCACCGCGACACAATCACCGCGAATCGCCGTGATCCGTTTTGATTCGCACACCGCTTTACCCGGTGTGAAATCGCAGGCCATCGCCACGATTTACCTTCAGTATCAATTTACAATTTTGCAGTCAATTTAATGCATTATTATTCAATAACTATTAAAAAATCTAAGCAGAAGTCAATTTTATTTTTGTTTTCGGAAAATTGAAATGCCCGGATAATGTTTTCACGATAGTTATATGGCAGTTCCTATTACCGACTTCCGCAGTGACTGAACATAAAATTCAATTAGAAATTCTTATACTGGAAATTAGAATTATATTTTTAATTAATCGTTATTTGTAACACATTTTACTATTCTGCTGTTGATTTAAGACACATTATTGTAAAATGAAATAGTATTTTTTTAAAGTTCAAATGCATATCCTTGTACACCTTTCTTGGCAATAAAATATTTACAGAATTCACTAAAATTAAAGGAGGTTTTATAAAACGGCGCTTCGATTTGTTTGATTTATATTTGACTTTTGACATTCCAATTCTGACCCTTGGGAATTTTGAGTCTATGTCATATGACTCTTCACTTTTAAAAGTCTATTGAGAACCCTGTACTAGAGTGTTGACGAGGCAAATATAGCATTTTTCAGTAATTCAAGGGCCATAACTTTGGTGTTTTTTATCCGTTACTGGTATTTTTCAAACTTATCTAAGCTTTCATTAATATAAGATTCTGGCCTAGCTTGGTAAAGATCAGATTCAAAATGAGGTCCTAGTGTGTTCACTGTTCACAGTTGGCAAGGTAGTCTCGATCATCCAGACCTCTCGCGAGACTTCTCTCAAAGAAGTCCAAACGATGGTCTGGAGTAAAGCTTCTTTAAAATGTTTGACATCAAAACGAGAGGTCAATGACCTTGAAGCTCTACTGATTGATTTTGATTTCAGGAAGTAGTCGCTACAGACTTGTTTTTTGAAAATCTATTTTTCACCGTGGCGGCCATCTTGAATTTCCGGCCTACCTGAAATTTTGCTAGGATCAATTAGACATTAAGAGCAACATTCCTGTGAAGTTTCATGAACATCCGTCAAGTAGTTTCAGAGGAGTAGTCGCTACAAGTTTTTACTATATAACTCTATGTAACCAAAGATGGCCACTGGCAGCCATGTTTAACGTCAAATCAAAATAATTTTCCACAAGGATCAACATCATGTCATACTGATCATTTTAGAAAAAGTCCCATATCAATATCACTTATAGTTTTCAAGAAGTAGTCGCTACATACTTATTTTAAATCTATTTTTAGCTGTGGCGGCCATCTTGAATTTCCGGCCGACCTGAAATTTTTCTAGGATCAACTAACTTCAAGAGCAACATTCCTGTGAAGTTTCATGAACATCCGTCAAGTAGTTTCAGAGGAGTAGTCGCTACAAGTTTTTACAATATAACTCACATTATGTAACCTAAGATGGCCACTGGCAGCCATGTTTAACGTCGAATCAAAATAATTTTCCACAAGGATCAACATCATGTCATGCTGATCATTTTAGAAAAAGTCCCATATCAATATCACTTATAGTTTTCAAGAAGTAGTCGCTACAAACTTATTTTTTAACAAGAGGTCAATGACCTTGAAGCTCTACTGATTGATTTTGATTTCAGGAAGTAGTGACTACAAACTTGATTTTTGAAAATCTATTTTTAGCCGTGGCGGCCATCTTGAATTTCCGGCCGACCTGAAATTTTGCTAGGATCAATAAGACATCAAGAGCAACATTTCTGTGAAGTTTCATGAAAATCCGTCGAGTACTTTCAGAGGAGTAGTCGCTACAAGTTTTCATTATATAACTCTATGTAAACAAAGATGGCCACTGGCAGCCATGTTTAACGTCGAATCAAAATAATGTTCAACTCGGATAACCATCATGTCATGCTGATCATTTTAGAAAAAGTCCCATAGCAATATCTCTTAAAGTTTTCAAGAAGTCGTCGCTACAATCTTATTTTTTTTAAATCTATTTTTAGCCGTGGCGGCCATCTTGATTTTCCGGCCGACCTGAAATTTTGCTAGGATCAATAAGACATTAAGAGCAACATTCCTGTGAAGTTTTATGAAAATCCGTAAAGTAGTTTCAGAGGAGTAGTCGCTACAAGTTTTCATTATATAACTCTATGAAAACAAAGATGGCCACTGGCAGCCATGTTTAACGTCGAATCAAAACGATTTTCGACAAGGACCAACATCATGTCATGCTGATCATTTTAGAAAAAGTCCCATATCAATATCTTTTATAGTTTTCAAGAAGTAGTCGCTACCAACTTATTTTTTAAAAATCTATTTTTAGCCGTGGCGGCCATCTTGAATTTCCGGCCGACCTGAAATTTTGCTAGGATCAATTAGACATCAAGAGCAACATTCGTGTGAAGTTTCATGAAAATCCGTCCAGTAGTTTCAGAGGAGTAGTCGCTACAAGTTTTCATTATATAACTCTATGTAAACAAAGATGGCCGCTGGCAGCCATGTTTAACGTCGAATCAAAACGATTTTCGACAAGGACCAACATCATGTCTTTAGATAAAGTCCTATATCAATATCACTTATAGTTTTCAAGAAGTAGTCGCTACAAACTTGTATTTTGAAAATCTATTTTTAGCCATGGCGGCCATCTTGAATTTCCGGCCGACCTGAAATTTTGCTAGGATCAATTAGACATCAAGAGCAACATTTCTGTGAAGTTTCATGAAAATCCGTCAAGTAGTTTCAGAGGAGTAGTCGCTACAAGTTTTCATTATATAACTCTATGTAAACAAAGATGGCCACTGGCAGCCATGTTTAATGTCGAATCAAAATAATGTTCATCTCGAATAACCATCATGTCATGCTGATCATTTTAGAAAAAGTCCCATATCAATATCACTTATAGTTTTCAAGAAGTAGTCGCTACAAACTTATTTTTTAAAAATCTATTTTTAACTGTGGCAGCCATCTTGAATTTCTGGCCGATCTGCAATTTTGCTAGGATCAATTAGACATTAAGAGCAACATTCCTGTAAAGTTTCATGAAAATCCGCCAAGTAGTTTCAGAGGAGTAGTCGCTACAAGTTTTTACTATATAACTCTATGTAAACAAAGATGGCCGCTGGCAGCCACGTTTAACGTCGAATCAAAACGATTTTTGATAAGGACCAACATCATGTCATGCTGATCATTTTAGAAAAAGTCCCATATCAATATCACTTATAGTTTTCAAGAAGTAGTCGCTACAAACTTGTATTTTGAAAATTTATTTTTAGCCGTGGCGGCCATCTTGAATTTCCGGCAGACCTGAAATTTTGCTAGGATCATTTAGACATGAAGAGCAACATTCCTGTGAAGTTTCATGAAAATCCGCCAAGTAGTTTCAGAGGAGTAGTCGCTACAAGTTTTTACTATATAACTCTATGTAAAAAAGATGGCCGCTGGCAGCCACGTTTAACGTCGAATCAAAACGATTTTTGACAAGGACCAACATCATGTCATGCTGATCATTTTAGAAAAAGTCCCATATCAATATCACGGTTTTCAAGAAGAAGTCGCTACAAACTTGAATTTTAAAAATCTATTTTTAGCTTTGGCGGCCATCTTGGATTTCACATCAACATGAATTTTTGCTAGGATCAACTAGACTTCATGGGCAACATTTCTGTAAAGTTTTATGAATATCCATCTAGTAGTTTCAGAGGAGTAGTCGCTACAAATAAAAGTTGACGGACGGACGACGGACGCCGCACCACGGCATAAGCTCTGCTGATCTCTGATCAGTAGAGCTAAAAATCTATTTTTAGCTGTGACGGCCATCTTGAATTTCTGGCAGATCTGAAATTTTGCTAGGATCAATTAGACATCAAGAGCAACATTCCTGTAAAGTTTCATGGCAATCCGCCAAGTAGTTTCAGAGTAGTAGTCGCTACAAGTTATCACTATATAACTCTATGTAAACAAAGATGGCCGCTGGCAGCCATGTTTAACGTTGAATCAAAACGATTTTTGACAAGGATCAACATCATGTCATGCTGATCATTTTAGAAAAAGTCCCATATCAATATCACTTATAGTTTTCAAGAAGTAGTCGCTACAAACTTGTATTTTAAAACTCTAGTTTTAGCTTTGGCGGCCATCTTGGATTTCACATCAACATGAATTTTTGCTAGGATCAACTAGACTTTATGGGCAACATTTCTGTAAAGTTTCATGAATATCCATCCAGTAGTTTCAGAGGAGTTGTCGCTACAAATAAAAGTTTACGGACAGACGGACGCCGCACCACGGCATAAGCTCTGCTGATCTCTGATCAGTAGAGCTAAAAAATCACCGGCCTCTGATTGGTCAACTTCAGTTTGTTATGGAAATCCGTGGGAATCACACCCTACCTCACGACGGTGTCAAAAAATATGGGACGTTAGGCGCAATGTTGTGCAATAAAATTACTCCAAACAGTCAGCGGATCACGATTAATGCTAAAAATTAAATTTTAAACATCACTTTGTAAGATTATATTATGTTTTTAGAGAAACTACAATAAAACGAAGTTTATTGTATATTTAATAAGGACGTACACACATCCAACTGGAACTAATGTTGCGCCTAATTCAACGTGCACTTTGATGTTGCAATCAAAATGACGTCACGTCGCAGTCAGTTTTGACGGTAAGCGCCGTCTATCGGTCAAATTTTTTAAAGAACAGTGAGTCCAGACGCTCGCTAGCACTCGCAGTCAGCTTGAGTGTGTCTGGATGATAGAGACTATTGGCAATGCAAACTGCAGCATTTTTCATTTAATCAAGGGCAATAACTCTGAGTATTTACTATCTCATATTAGTGGTTTTTGAACTAGACCGAACACCGAGTGTTTATTATCCGATATAAGTGGTATTTCGAAATCGACCAAGCTTTCATTGTGTGAATTTGATATTAAAACATATTAAAAGTTTGGTAAAGATCAGATGCAAAATGAAATACTAGAGTGTTGACAAGGCAACATGTAATTTTTTTCATTAAATCAAGTGCCAAAACTCCGGTGTTTATTATCTGATATTGGTAGTTTTCGAACTCTTCCAAGCTTTCATCGATATTGAGACTGACCAAGTAAGATAAAGATCAGATGCAAAATAAAAATGCTAGAGCGTGACAAGGCAAAGCATAATATGTATACTCACAGTTTTTGAAGAAAAAAAACGTATATTAAAATTGTCCACATTTGTCCTTCTGTCCCGTTACAGCATCTGCTCCTAAACCGCTGAACGGAATTCAAACAAACTTAGGGTATGACTTCACCATATGAGGATGGCATGCAAGAGCAACATTATTTTTGGCCCAGAGCCCAGGGGCCCTCAGTGGGGCGGAGCTCAGATACAGTAAAAATTCAATTACACGGTCATTTTTCCATATTTTGCACACAACTTGGTATACGTAATCTATGAAAGATAAACAACATATCAAACAATTTTAAGATTAGGAAATTTTTACCCCAAAATCAGGAAAAAACAGTTTTTTGCAATTGGGAAAGAGGCCGAATTTTGGCCCCACTTAAATAGGTTAAGAAAGCCCTGCAAATTTGCAGTGGTGAGAAGGTCTACAGCAATTTTTTCCCTTATATATAAGAGGTACCGATAAACGGACCCATTCCCAATTGAAACAAGAGCTGTCGGAGAACAGCGCAGCTCGACTATTCGATTTTTCAGTGAATAATAAATTTATAGCTAGTATATACCATCAGAAAACAAGGCTACAACAATGTGGGGTGGGGATGGGGGCACAACATTACTATGTGTAAGAATTGACCAAAACTACACAGAAATATGTAAAATAAAATAAAACAAGAGGTCAATGACCTTGAAGCTCTACTGATTGAATTTGATTTCAGGAAGTAGTCGCTACAGACTTGTTTTTTGAAAATCTATTTTTAACCGTGGCGGCCATCTTGAATTTCTGGCCGACCTGAAATTTTGCTAAGATCAATAAGACATTAAGAGCAACATTCCTGTGAAGTTTCATGAAAATCCGTCTGGTAGTTTCAAAGAAGTAGTCGCTACAAGTTTTCATTATATAACTCTATGTAAACAAAGCAGCCATGTTTAAGGTCAAATCAAAACGATTTTCGACAAGGACCAACATCATGTCATACTGATCATTTTAGAAAAAGTCCCATATCAATATCTCTTATTGTTTTGAAGAAGTAGTCGCTACAAACTTATTTATTTTAAATCTATTTTTAGCTGTGGCGGCCATCTTGAATTTCCGGCCGACCTGAAATTTTTCTAGGATCAACTAGACATCAAGAGCAACACTCCTGTGAAGTTTCATGAACATCCGTCAAGTAGTTTCAGAGGAGTAGTCGCTACAAGTTTTTACTATATAACTCTATGTAACCAAAGATGGCCACTGGCAGCCATGTTTAACGTCGAATCAAAATAATTTTCCACAAGGATCTACATCATGTCATGCTGATCATTTTAGAAAAAGTCCCATATCAATATCACTTATAGTTTTCAAGAAGTAGTCGCTACAAACTTATTTTTTAAAAATCTATTTTTAGCTGTGACGGCCATCTTGAATTTCCGGCCGACCTGAAATTTTGATAGGATCAATTAGACATCAAGAGCAACATTCCTGTAAAGTTTCATGACAATCCGCCAAGTAGTTTCAGAGGAGTAGTCGCTACAAGTTTTTACTATATAACTCTATGTAAACAAAGATGGCCACTGGCAGCCATGTTTAACGTTGAATCAAAACGATTTTTGACTAGGATCAACATCATGTAATGCTGATCATTTTAGAAAAAGTCCCATATCAATATCACTTATAGTTTTCAAGAAGTAGTCGCTACAAACTTATTTTTTAAAAATCTATTTTTAGCTGTGACGGCCATCTTGAATTTCCGGCCGACCTGAAATTTTTCTAGGATCAATAAGACATTAAGAGCAACATTCCTGTAAAGTTTCATGACAATCCGCCAAGTAGTTTCAGAGAAGTAGTCGCTACAAGTTTTTACTATATAACTCTATGTAAACAAAGATGGCCGCTGGCAGCCATGTTTAACGTTGAATCAAAACGATTTTTGACTAAGATCAACATCATGTCATGCTGATCATTTTAGAAAAAGTCCCATATCAATATCACTTATAGTTTTCAAGAAGAAGTCGCTACAAACTTGTATTTTAAAACTCTATTTTTAGCTTTGGCGGCCATCTTGGATTTCACATCAACATGAATTTTTGCTAGGATCAACTAGACTTTATGGGCAACATTTCTGTAAAGTTTCATGAATATCCATCCAGTAGTTTCAGCTGTGAAGTCGCTACAAATAAAAGTTTACGGACAGATGGACAGACAGACGGACAGACGGACGCCGCACCACGGCATAAGCTCTGCTGATCTCTGATCAGTAGAGCTAATAAAAATTAAAACAAGAAGTCAATGACCTTGAAGCTCTACTGATTGATTTTGATTTCAGGAAGTAGTCACTACAGACTTGTTTTTTGAAAAATTATTTTTAGCCGTGGCGGCCATCTTGAATTTCCGGCCGACCTGAAATTTTGCTAGGATCAATTAGACATCAAGAGCAACATTCCTGTGAAGTTTCATGAAAATCCGTCAAGTAGTTTCAGAGGAGTAGTCGCTACAAGTTTTCATTATATAACTCTATATAAACAAAGATGGCCACTGGCAGCCATGTTTAACGTCGAATCAAAATAATGTTTGACTCTGATAACCATCATGTCATGCTGATCATTTTACAAAAAGTCCCATATCAATATCACTTATAGTTTTCAAGATGTAGTCGCTACAAACTTCTTTTTTAAAAATCTATTTTTAGCTGTGGCGGCCATCTTGAATTTCTGGCCGATCTGAAATTTTGCTAGGATCAATTAGACATCAAGAGCAACATTCCTGTAAAGTGTCATGAAAATCCGCCAAGTAGTTTCAAAGGAGTAGTCGCTACAAGTTTTTACTATATAACTCTATGTAAACAAAGATGGCCGCTGGCAGCAATGTTTAACGTTGAATCAAAACAATTTTTGACAAGGACCAACATCATGTCATGCTGATCATTTTAGAAAAAGTCCCATATCAATATCACTTATAGTTTTCAAGAAGAAGTCGCTACAAACTTGTATTTTGAAAATTTATTTTTAGTCGTGGCGGCCATCTTGAATTTCCGGCCGACCTAAAATTTTGCTAGGATCAATTAGACATCAAAAGCAACATTCCTGTGAAGTTTCATGAAAATCCGTCCAGTAGTTTCAGAGGAGTAGTCGCTACAAGTTTTCATTATATAATTCTATGTAAACAAAGATGGCCTCTGGCAGCCATGTTTAACGTTGAATCAAAACGATTTTTGACAAGGACCAACATCATGTCATGCTGATCATTTTAGAAAAAGTCCCATATCAATATCACTTATAGTTTTCAAGAAGTAGTCGCTACAAACTTGTTTTTTAAAAACCTATTTTTAGATTTGGCGGCCATCTTGGATTTCACATCAACATGAATTTTTGCTAGGATCAACTAGACTTCATGGGCAACATTTCTGTAAAGTTTCATGAAAATCCATTCAGTAGTTTCAGAGGAGTTGTCGCTACAAAAAAGGTTTACGGACAGACAGACGCCGCACCACGGCATAAGCTCTGCTGATCTCTGATCAGTAGAGCTAAAAATTGAGTTTTGAGTGGGGTGCAGGGTGGGGGTGGGATCAGTGTTTTTTTTCTCTATTTTAGGAACATAGCCCATGGCGTTGGAATTGGGAATTTTAGCGCGATTTTTCATAAAATTGGGAATTGTAGCGCGATTTTTAATAAAATTCGGAAAAATATAAAGTAAAGCTTTCCTTTCATAATTATATCTTTAATACTGTTTTTTGTACACCAAGATAAACAGAAGAATTTATAAGCTTTTGAACCCCAATCCAATGAACCCCAATCATTGGATTGGGACACTAAAAAAAAAAAAAAAAAAAAAATTTAATTTTTTTTTTTTTTTAAATTGGGAATTTTTTCCTCTTAATTGGGAAAAAAAGGTATGTTTTGGCATTGGGAATATGACCGAATTTCGGCTATAAAAACAGCCAAAAAAAACCACTGGGGATAGAGGCGGGGGTGGATGTTGCGGGGAGTGGGGGTGGTGAGGGCAACATATATGTGCAAGAAGCTATGTAAGAATTCACCATAACAACACAAAAATATGTTAAAAAAAATATTTAAACAAGAAATATCACTGTAAGTGATAAATGCCCCAAAAGTGTCCTTTGACCTCTAAGTATGACCTTGACCTTGGAGCCATGGACCTAGATTTGTGCACGACACCTCATTTGGTTGTGGTGAGCACTTGTGCCAAGTTATTTGAAAATCCGTCCAGGCATGCAAAAGTTATTGACCGGACA